>OZ018327.1:89621319-89866319 GCA_963969495.1 Ceratothoa steindachneri
GCTATCTCCATTTCTTTGAATCTGTTACCCTTTCCGTCTTCTCAGTTTGACCTTACTACCTGCTTCTTGTAATTCTTAATGTGTTTTTTTTTACCTTTTCCCTTCCCTCTTCCTCATTGGTGATTTTTTGTTTTTGAGGCGGTCTTGCATACTTTTTTTTCTTTCGTATATTTACCTCTAATATAATATTATTTCTTGTAGTTATCCTTGATAAGGAACTTAATAAAGTTCGAAAGTACTTGGAAAAACCTTTTAATTTTTTCCTGCGGGACATTGCATTCATTTGCCACCCTCACTTGATACTTTGTGAGTTTTTCATTATATATATATATATATATATATATATATATATATATATATATATATATATATATATATATATATATATTGGGTCGCAAAAGATTACAACACACTGTTAGAAATGCAAATTTACATACTTTTAGCTAACGCAGGTTAATGAACGTCAAACTTTATGAATGTAACGATCAGAAAAGCAAAATAGTGAACAGGAAAAACTTTACAAGGACAATAGTGAAATTTGACAACGTAAAAGTTACAGCTTCAAAATATCACATTAAAAACTAATCCTCATTTGTTCTAGAATATTCTAAACTAAATGCGAGCTTCCTTTCGTCCTCAAGGAACGTTACCCGTCATTCCTAAATGATAGTCGTACCGTTAACATCTTCTTCATGGGGAAAATCAAACAAATCTTTCAAGATCTCCTTGAACGCCTTATATCCCTTCAAAATAGTGGCTTTGGTTACAGAAATATCTCTGTACAACTTAATTTACCTTTAAGTTGTAATGCTATTCATCCTTTGAATCGTTTAGTTCGCCCTCGGTTATTAACGGAACGTGTAGCTCAAAGACTCTCTAGAACACTATGTGTCAAACCACAGATTACTCTTAGAGAGCTGCGGGAACACTTGGAAACAAGTTGAGTTGAAGTTAGCAAGGATACAATAAGAAGAAGACTGCGTCGTTGTGATCTCTTTTCTTGTACTCCAAGAAAGACAGCACAGCACTCCTTAAGAAAAATCACTGTAAAGCTCGCTTGGCGTTTGTAAATGAACATTTAAATAAACCGACAACGTTCTGGGGACAAATCCTTTGGTCAGGTGAAATGAAAATAGAACTTTTCTGCCGAAATTCAATCATCGGTGTTTGGACAAAAAATGTGCAGCTTACGCGCCAAAGAATACGATCCTTAGTCAAATTCGGTGGTGGATCAATCATGGTCTGGGGTTGTTTTTGCTCATCAGAGGTTGGAAGAATGGAGGTAGTCGAAGGAAGAATGAGCGCCGAAATATACAGGGGAATTTTGGAGAGAAATTTCTTATCTAACGTTGGCTCTCTGAACTTGACACCAGGATTAACATTTCAACAAGACAATGACACCAAGCAGACATTGAACAAACTAAGAATTGGCCGCATGCAGGTAGAATTAATGTTTTGGAAAGGCCAAGTCAATCTCCTGAATTGAATTCCATCCCAAATATGTGTAGGGGAATTGGAACTCATGGTTCAGAAACGAGATCCGCGTAACTTATCTGATTTGAAGAAAATATGCTTAAAGGAATGGAAAAAAATCAGTCCAAGCACCAGTAGAAAGATCGTATGAGGCTACTCAAAGCGCCTGCAAGCTGTAATTGACAACACTAGTTATGTAACTAAGTATTAAGAATGCTTATATGAATGTCTCGTAAACTTTTACGTTGTCAAATTTCCTTATTGTCCTTATAAAAATTTCCCCTTTACCATTTTCCTTTTCTGAGCATTACATTGTATTTATTACATAAAGTTCCAAGTACGTTTTAAATTTCATTTGCCTGCGTTAACTAAAAGTATGTAAAATTTGAATTTCTAAGAGCCTGTTGTAAACTATTGCAGCCAACAATATATATATATATATATATATATATATATATATATATATATATATATATATATATATATATATATATATATATATATATATATATATATATAACAAATTTTTCATTCTCTTCTACAAGCAGGGGTGACAATTAAAAGGGCCAATCGAAATATAGTTTCTTGGTTGTCTTAGAAAAGCTTATTTTATGCGTTACTTTTTTTTTGTATGTGAGAAGAGGGCTTTGATGAAGAGCAAGTAAGAAAAAAATTTGCTTTTATAACTGCATATATATATGTATGTATATATATATATATATATATATATATATATATATATATATATATATATATATATATATATATATATATATATACGTGTATGTTTCTGCTTCTAGTAAGCCAGATCTTCAGCAGGAAAAGGAGAGCAAGAACTGAATATACATGTATATTGCCAACGTTTCGGGCTCTGGGCCCATCTTCTAGGCTAGAATATTAAAGATTTAAATAAAAACAATTGCTTTACAATTATGAGAACAATGATAATTAATGGCTTTAGGCTAAAAATGTACTAGGATGTAAAACAAAAAGAAAAAAATATTAAAATGCAATATAAAGGACAAAATTCTGTGTATTAAGATAAAAAAATAAATAAATTCCAACAAAATTAATAAAGTTACAATTGGAAGAAAAGGAAAACCTCAATAAATACACTAAAATTTGTTACCTGATTCGGAAAAAGCTGTGAGCTGAATGAATGAATTTAAAAATTATACTAACAAGAAAGATATGATTTAGTATTCGTTGATTCTCTGATCTATGTACTCTTAGTTGGTTGGTCGGAAAACAAACAAAATATAAATGTTAGCTAGTTGGTTGTTTAAGTGGTAATTAATTAATGTTAACTAGTTAAAAAAATTCAAGCGAAATTAATCAGGCAATATATAACGGTGTGGAAGTAGAGTCCTTATTTAACTGAGGCTGATTATATTTATTTAAAAGGGACTCAATTATGAGGTCAGATTTAGATTTTGATGCGGATAATATTTAAAATTGATTATAATTTATAGGTATTTTACATGAATAGGAATGAGATCGGACAACAGAGTTTTCTTTTACGGAGAGATCCATTCCTGTTCTGTCACTGACTCCACGGTGAGCATCAATGGGAACCTTGAGAAGACGTTCCGTACAATCAATATATGTTCCCAAAGAACATTTAAGACAAGTATATTCATATACTATTCTAGAATGCAAAATATTAGGAATGGGGTCCTTTATAGTTAACCAAGAACTAATTTTTAAGGGGTTTACGAAAATAGGCGTTAAATTTGATGCGACTCCTATTAATTCCAGGATGCCAGAGATTGTCATTCTGATTTTTATGTTGATTTCGTTATGCGAGTGGAGGCTACATTAAAGTGAAAGGACTGATGGCGTTAAGAAATAAATAACACTGTCGAACAAACTTTAATTTTTTGTCGAATATAAGGATTAGAATAACATTTTTTAATGTAGTTTTATGTATAGATTTCAAAATGGAAGTCATTTTTATCGAGATGACTCCAGTTTTTTGTAAGTTACCAATTACTATTTTTGTCAAATTTTTAAGGTTCAACGAATTTCATTCTTTTATTTCTTATTTTCAGGTTATTTGACTAAATAAAATTTTATATAAAAGTAACAATTTTAATTAAAATGCCAAGAGGACAGTGTAAAAATAGCCCAGATAAATTCTGCTACATATGTGCTTCAGTTCCATTTAAAAAAAAAATCAAAGAAAAATTTCTTCTCTAGTGAAAAAAATATATAATTTGTATTTTGGATGTAAAATTGGCGTCCAAGATAAAACATGGGCACCACATATCTGTTGCACGATATGCTTCAATTCTTTATCAAAATGGTCTAAAGGAAAAATAAAAAGCCTTCTCTTTGGTGTTCCAATGGTATGGCGAGAGCCCTAAGATCATGCCACTGATTGCTATTTCTGTTTGGTAGACATACAAAAAAGTAATTGTTTATTGTCCACTGTATCTATATTTTGAAGTAGTGCGCTTCAGCTGTGGTATATCCCAATCTAAGATCTGTTATTCGTCCTATACCTCACTCAAAAGACATTCCAGTAACTGAACCCCCTGTAAAAATTGTTTAAATCTGATGAATCAAATATGGAATCATATGAACCAGAAACTGAAATTTATGTTCCCGAAACTGTTGATACTACTCAAAAACCTTTTTCACAACTAGATCTAGATGATCGTGTAAGATATCTAAACTTAACAAAGCAACAGAGTGAATTACTGGCCTCGATACTGAAAGAAAGAAATTTAGTAGCAAAAGATGTTCGAATTACTAAGTTTCGCATTCGATCAAAAAATTTACAAGACAAATTTTCGTTTGACAACAATTTCTGCTACTGTAATAATATTCCACATCTCTTTGAAGAATTAGATATACATTATGAACTCAGTCAATGGAGACTTTTCATTGACTCTTCTTTATATAGTAGTAAAGCAGTGCTTCTGCATAATGGAAATAAACTACCATCGATACCAGTAACTCACTCTGTTATTTTAAAAGAAACTTATGAGAATTTAGATTTCATTTTAAAAAGCATTAAATACAGTGAACATAAATGGTTGATTTGTGCTGACCTTAAGGTAGTAACTATTTTAAATGGCTTGCAGTCAGGCTACACAAAATTAATGTGTTTTTTGTGCCAATGTGACAGTAGAGCTCGGGGAGAACATTACATACGCTCAGAATGGCCTTTAAGAGAAGCGACAGAAGTAGGTTCTCATAATGTCATACGTGAACCATTGGTTCCTAAGGAAAACATAATTTTGCCACCACTTCACATAAAATTAGGTTTAATGAAACAATTGGTGAAAGCCTTAAAGTATCACCAGCCATCCTTCGACAACTTATGGTAGATAGTGAGTTTGAGGCAAAATTCAGCAAGTCAGAATTTGATGCCTGGCATAGTTTCAAAGGTGTATGTAATGGTCTCCTTGGAAGGCATAAATCAGAAAATTACCACATTTTTGTTTAGAATTTGATTAGGTCTTATAATGAGTTGGGATGTAGTATGTCATTAAAGGTGCATTATTTACATTGCCATCTGTCTTTCATTCCACAGAATCCAGCAGACGTCAGCGATGAGCATGGTGAAAGATTCCACCAAGATATTGCTACTATAGAAAATCGTTATAAAGGAAAATGGAGTCCTGCAATGCTTGCTGACTTCTGCTGGACCCTTCACAGAGACAGACAAGATGTTGTACATAAAAAGAAGCCTTAATATTCTAAAAATATATGACTATTGTATAGATTTCAGCAATTTTGACAAAATCTTAAATCTTCATTATTTTTTTAAATATATTTTTATAATACCACACTCTGAAATGTATTAAAAGGACTTATTAATTTCTCTCGACGAATAAGCTTTTTGTTTCCACTTAACTTTGTACTTTTTGTCAAATAAAATAAAAATAATAACAAATATTTCAAACCTCTATATACTGCGGTGACATGGTTGCGAAGATTTCCAAATTTGCCGACGATACCAAGCTTGGTATGAACGTTGCAAAGGATGGAAATACTGCCCGCCTGCAGGAAGATCTTGGGAAGATTGGGGAGTGATCGGACACGTAACAAATGCCTTTTAACGTGGGGAAATGCAAAGTGATGCATATCGGCCACAGAAACCCCCAATCTCAGTATATCCTTAAGGGCACTGCTCTTGAATCGAGTGACACTGAGAAGGACTTGGGTGTAACAATCACTAGTGACCTCAAGTTCTCGAAACAGTGCATTGAGGCGGAGAAAAAGGCCCAAAGGATGCTAGGCTATATTAAGCGCCAGTTTGGTTATCGGAACCAGGAGATTGTACTGTGCCTGTACAACTCACTTGTCCGACCACACCTGGAGTATGCCGTACAATTTTGGAGTCCTTCATTGCGAAAGGACATCGCGAGATTGGAACGAGTACAAGCCAGGGCAACCAAGCTGATTCCCTCTATCCGACATAAAAGTTATGAGGATAGACTAAGGGAATTAGATCTGTTCTCGCTGGAAACCCGTAGACAGCGTGGTCAGCTCATCGAAGTTTTCAAAATACTTCGAGGGTTCGACAATGTTGACTACCGGGATATTTTCACACTGAGTGAGAACAGAACGCGCAATCACGGCTTCAAACTTGAACTGAAGCGTTACAACCGCAATATGTGTGGAAATTTTTTCACTTACAGTATCTGCGGTATGTGGAACGCACTTGCAGTCGAAGTTGTCAACAGTGAATCTGTTGACCAGTTCAAGTCAAGACTAGACAAAGTCTTGAAAAGTGGCCGTTTAGGGACGCAAAACAATTGAGCAGCCTTGTGCCCGCTCGATTGCTAGTCCAAAGGTACCCTCTTTGAATGGACCGTAAGGTCTCCTAGGGTACCTTCTTTCCTTGTTGTTACTCCTTGTTGTTACTGAATACTCTAATAGTAATATAAAATTAAATGTTCAGATTACAAAAAATTGAAGTAATTTCATGAAAAATAAATGTCATTTTCGTAATCTACGCAAAAAAACTACAATAGAAAACTACTTTCTCATTTCTGTAGCAAAATCATTGTTGGACAGTGTAATTAAAGGATGTCTAGATTTCTACAAAGAGTTCATTCAGATGAGGTACATTTGAAAACACATCTTGGCACTTTAATAACAATGTTTTTAAATACCTCTTCCCTGTATTTTACTTGGGAATAGCACCAACCATCTACACACACACACACATATATATATATATATATATATATATATATATATATATATATATATATATATATATATATAGAGAGAGAGAGAGAGAGAGAGAGAGAGAGAGAGAGAGAGAGAAAGAGAGAGAGACAGAGAGAGGGAGAGAGATATAGATAAAGAGAGAGAGAGAGAGAGAGATAAAACAACAGTAATAGGACTAATTTTATATGCAAAAACCTGGTTTCGCATATAAAATTAGTCCTATTACTGTGATTTTATCCCTATAGTTACACGTACGCTACTGTACTTTTTTGGATATATATATATATATATATATATATATATATATATATATATATATATATATATATATATATATATAATATAGGCAGATAACATATCTCGGGTCCCTGCTGCTTGTCCTCAGTCGGCTTTTCGAGTTGGTGGGATGATGTTATCGGATTCCGACCTTTCCGCTTAATTTCTTATGACCGTAGCTGCACCATTGGCGAACCGGAAGAACCCGTCCGGTGATTGGTTGACATGTCGAAGATAATCTGCGCCGCTTCGATCATTCTTCTCCTTCTTTTTGCTAAACCCTTATGAATTACATTGATCCCACCCCAATTAAGCAAATGACCGTATTCATCGACATGTACTACCATTGCGTCTGATGACCTATGGGCTCTAATGTCCCTCTTTTACTTATTAATCCTAGTCTTAATATCTCTTCCTGACTCACCATAATAACTTCAGTCGCATCCTTCACAGGGTATTTGATAATTGATACCCTTGTCGTTTTTTTGCTGTAGAACTCCTATGCTTGACTAGCTCGCCAACTCTATTTCCGGCAGAGTTAACTATCATCCGTCGGTAGCGATCGGACGTGTTCTCAGCGAGCTCTCTATTCAGTGAGTTTTTTTTTGTTTTTTTCGGGAAGATAGTTAGCATTAAGTGTTAGACAAAATATTCAAGGAATTTTTAATTATATTTTTAATTAAATCGTGCAATTGCTTCCGTTTGTTTACGTTTCAGAGTGGCTTATTTTCTTCCCCCGTTTTTTCCACACTTTTTTCTTGCTTAATTAAAGGGTTTTGAAAAGTTTTCTCAGTATGACTGTTGCTTTAGATGAGGGTGTATGCCCGTTGATGTGAGTAGTGTGTATGTAGTTTGTGATTTTTGTGGTGAGGAAAGAAGACAAAATGTACCTGAATGCCCCTTTGGAAGTGTGACTCGTGAAAATGTGGCTTTGGTAGAGGAGGTGAGGAGGTTGCGTGATGAGTGCAAGAGATTAAGTGAGTTGGTGCATGAAGTGAGAAGGGACGTCTGCGCATGAAGAATGTAGCTGGGACCTAGAGGGTGGAAGGTAGGCCTAGACTAAAGACTAAGGAGAAAGAAGTGACTGATGTAAGTGAAGATGAATTGTGGGTGAATATGGATAGAATGGATAGGTTAGGACAGGTTAGGTGTGTGAGTAGGAGAGACATGGAACCTGTTAGGTTGACTAACAGATTCGATGACCTGAGAGAGGAAGAGGTTAAAAGTCATTTGTCTGATGTGGTTGTGGCAGAAAGTGGAATAAGTGGTAGTTTGAATGAGAACAGGAGAGAGGGTGAAGCTAGGTCTAGAAGGAATACGAGGATTACTGAGGTGCTTGTGATGGGTGACTCTCAGATTAGATATTTAGATAGGAAGTTAAGTGCGAGCAAATGGAAGGGAGTGAGAGTTTGTTTGCCGGGTGCTGGTGTAAATGATGTGTTTGGGAGGTATGATAGTCTGGTGTCTAGGTGTGAGAGGGATGCAGTTGTGATTACACATGTGGGAGTAAATGATGTAAAGAAGGTGGGTTCATGTGAGTGACGAGAGAGGTACAACAGGCTAGTTGAAAGGATGAGTGAAGTAGAGTGAAAGTGTTGTTTCAGGTGTGCTTCCGAGATTGGAAGTGGAGATGGAATGGTTGTCTCGTGCAATTGGATTGGATGAATATGTGAAAGGTAGAACATCAACAAACTCAGAAAAACTCCAAATTTTTATAGGGGCGATTACGATAAATTACGCAACTTGCTAAATCAGATTAGGGGGCATATATAATTCAAGGGGAAGAATACTTATGAAATGTGGGACATTTTTAAGACTATATTAAACATAGTCCAGGAGCAGTGTAATCCAATGAAGGCTATTAGAAGAAATGTAGGAAGCCGTTGTGGTGGAATCAGGAGATAGCTAGAAAAATTTCTGAGAAGAAAAGAGCATACCAGAGATTACAGAGAGAAAGTACCTTTGACAATTTAAATCATGATAGGTCGACCAGAAATTAGCTAAATTAGATTATTAAAAAGAGCAAAAGGGCGGCAGAAATTAATTTAGCTCAAAATAATAATGAAGATCCAAGAAAATTCTTTAGCTATTATCGAATTAATAAAAAATCTAACAGTGATAAAATATGGCCTATTAGATATGAAAAGGGTTTGAAAGAATCTGATGAGGAAATAGTAGAGGTTCTTAATGATTAAGTGATAATAATTCTGGGTCAAGGGAAGAAGTGTTGAATACCATTAATGTGAACAGGGAAATAATTAAAGGTCTTATATTGGAGTTAAATACTAATAAGTCATCTGGCCCAGACAACATTCATTCTAGGTTGCTCAAATTGACAATATTTAAAAATGGAAGTAAAGAGGACTCGAATAACTTTAGGTCGGTAAGCTTAACTTCTATCGTTTGTAAAATTCTCGAGAAGATAGTTAAGAAGGGGATTTCTGACAATCTAGAGTGTGGTAGGATACTAAATGATGCTCAGCATGGGTTTAGAAGAGGTAGATCGTGTTTAACAAATTTACTGGATTTTATGAATTATGTTACTAAACAATTAGATAAGGGAGAGAATGTTGAAATAATTTACTTAGAGTTTAGCAAAGCTTTTGATAAGGGTCCACATAGGAGACTAGTTCACAAATTAAAAATGTATGGGATATTTGGTAAAGTTTTGAATTGGATAACTGAATGGCTGAAAGACAGGAAACAGAGTGTTGTGCTGAATGGAGTGAGGTGACAGTGGAGGGACGTTATTAGTGGCGTACCTCGGGGATCCGTTCTAGGCCCTTTATTATTCATAGTTTATATAAATGTCTTGGGGAGACTGTAAATAGCAAAGTGTCAATTTTTGCTGATGACACTAAATTGGCAGCTGTAGTCAAAGAAGTTGAGGGTAGCTTTAAGTGCATAGTGACTTAAAGAAGTTATTAGCTTGGGCTCAGAAGTGGCACATGACTTTTAATCTTAAAAAATGCAAAGTTCTTAACATGGGAAGGGGTAATAGGGAATTTAGGTATGAAATGGATGGGCATTGGCTGAATTTAGTTGAGGATGAGAAGGACTTAGGAGTAGTAGTAGATAGGTCACTGAAGTTTTCAAAGCATTGTATTGAGGCAAAAAATAGAGCAAATAGGGCGCTAGGATACATTAACAGGAATGTAAGCTACAAGAGTAAAGAGGTTATCCTTAAACTCTACAGCTCGCATGTCAGGCCACATTTAGAGTACTGTATACAAGCATGGTCACCACATTTTAGACATGACATCAACCTGCTAGAGTCGGTACAAAGGAGGTCAACAAAAATAATACCTTCCCTAAAGCACCTTAAATATGAAGATAGACTGAGGGTGTCGTGGTATGACTAGATGTACGCGGTTATACGCACATTGGCCTACTGGCCGACCTAAATTAAGGCTCCATCTTGGGATGGTTCTAAGAGTGCTTTAAATACACAGTTGCTAGGTCAAGGGATATTCAAACACGGCTACAAAAATATACTTTAATAGGACTAAAGCTTATATATACATATAGGGCAAGCTAAATAACAATGCAATTAAATATTGGCGGTTCACTGCTAAGATGATTAACACTATCAATTAAGTTTGAACCAAGGGATAATTAATTAAGTAATGATTTTACAATTATTCAAGTTCTAGAGCAGAGGGGATCCTTGAGGTTCGAAGCGGTAGAAGTGGGAGGAGCGTGACGAAGCGGGGTTAAATCCCTTTTACCTTGATGTGCGGCGAGTAGGACCAGGTGGGAAAGTTCGACCTTGAACTTGTGGGCGTCTCACGGGACGCTCAATTCAACTTCGGGAAACTGAAGTTGTGGGCCTTTTATATTTAAGAGGCAAACAAAGGATGCTTCGGGGGTAGCTTTTCCGATCCTTAGAATTTGAAGACGTGGCGAGAAGGGCTGAAGCGCGCCTAACTATTTCCACGAACAACTCTAAGTGACAACTAGCTCTTCCTTAGCTCTTCGACAATCACTCAATTCTTCTCTGAACGAGAATGTAGTCGATTTCCTCTCGACTAACGAAGACATTACGGCTAACGTACTGGACGGTGGCTTTAGACACAATCTGCATGTGAACTTCGAAGTCTCGAATATATACTCCAAAATTATCTAGATGGGGAGAGAGATTCATCGAGAACAGACTTCCTTAATTGTCTTGGGTCGTGATAAGGGCCCATAGCGAGAAGTCGCGATGTCCCCCTAATGCTCTTTCCATTGTTCTACTTTGCGTAGTATATAAGGCAAACGAATTTAGACTGTTCAACAGCCAACTCAGGAAGTCAGGGGGGGGGGATTCCTTCTCTCTCTCTCTCTCTCTCCTTATTCTTCCACAGAGGGTACTAAATATGTTCTTATTTGAAAGAAGATGTGTGAGGGGAGATATGACTGAGCTTTTTAAAATCTGTTCTGGGATGGATAAGTTGGATTTTTGCAAGTTATTTGAGTTGGAAGTAATAGAACTAGGGGTCACCACTTAAAAATTAAAAAACAGAGGTGCAGGTTGGATGTTAAAAATATTTTTTCACCAACAGAGTGGTAGATTACTAGGATAGTTTGCCACCTGAGATAGTAGACAGTCCAAAGTTGAATGTTTTCAAACGCAGATTAGATGATTATATGGGGAAGTAGGGTTAACTTCTTTTTGGGGGGTGGATGGGGGGGTATTCAAAACTCATTCCTGTGGATGCCGTTTTTTATTATTATATATTATGATTGATTTAGATTTTTACGAGCCCTGATGATGATGCTTTTTGCTTCTGACACATTCCTGTGGATGGTTCAAAATGTATATTGTAGATGCAAGATCTGACACAATCCTATGGATGCATTTTGTGAGTGGGCTTTGACAGATGTGGATGACCTTTGATAGGCCTTTGTGGCTTTTGTCATCCGCAAAATTATGTAATCTTAAAATACCTGCTTTCCTAAGAGACCTATTTAATTTCTCTGTCGCCTTAGAGTACGGGGTAGACAGGTACCTGACCCCTTCTAATCCCTTTCCAGGGACCTCACTAACTTCCTCCACCTTTGTGAGCATCGCCTTTCTACTTCTCTCCGCTATTTTTAATGTTTTTTGTCGTAATTTTATTAAAAGACCCTCTGGATATTTTAGCTTCATGAAGGCTTTCTTAATATACTCAGATTCATCATTAAAAAGGCTTTCGCTACAAATGCAAATAGTCCTTAAATAAAACCCAATGACTAATCCCATCTTCATTTTCTTACTATATCCAGAGAGAAAATGAATAAAATCGTCCCTATTCATGGTTTTCCTGTTAACGGAGAATTTACTTATCATCATCTCTATAGATCAACGTGTCCCGGAAAGAAATCTTATTGTCTTTGTCTTCTTCTTCTTCCACGGTAAACTGGATGTCCTCATCCACTTCGTTCAGCCGTTCCAATTTGTTGCCTATATCGGTACTCACTGGAATTGCGGCTAGGACATCGTCTACGCACCTCCACCGAAGTGAATCCCTCCCCATAACCCTCATCAATTTCTCCGCCTCTAGAACTTCCATGAACAAGCATACCATAACGGCACTAAGAACGGATTCCATGGCTAGTCCCCTGTGCTGCCTATATTCGTCCCCCTCAAATGTGAAAGCACCGAACCTTACACAAAAGGATATTAATCCCTCTTGTTAATAGATAGATCTGAGTCATTGATGTTTGCTACTGATTTCTTCACTGCCCCCAGCGTACCATCTACTGGGACATTGGTGAATAACGCATTCACATCAAAGCTAACGAGTTTTTTCCCCTGAGGTTTACCTGACATAATCTATCTTTGAATTCGGCCGAATTCTTCAAATGAGCTTTACTGATTTTGCCCAATGCTTGAGACAATGGTTTGGTTAATACTTTAGCAAACTTATGAGAAGCACTACTAACTCCTGAAGTGATTGGTCTAAGTGGGATGCCCTGCTTGTGAGTTTTATGATGCCCCCTCATTTTAAGAGGGCTCGGATTCTCCTCAATGAGGTTGACTAGCTTCTAATCCCTCTCCATCTTCCTAAGTATTTTCCTAACTTCCTTTTCTAATAATATTGTCTCTTTATCGGCACTTCCTTTTCTCGTATGTAGTAGTCTGTCATTGAGCAAATCGTTCATAAATAATAAAGCGGAAAGGTCGGAGGTCCGACCAACTGACCAACTCGAAGAAACCGACTGTTGACGAGCAGCCATGACCCGGGACGACATCTGCTACATAATATATAGAGAGCGATCTCCTTTCTTCTGTAGTTCTACATATTCTTAAGAAGCTGAAAGGCGAAACGTCAATAAAGAACTCCAGAGTGTTTCCGGATTTTTACTTCCTCCACCCATACTCACCCCTACGTCGTGAAGTCCAACAACATATATATATATATATATATATATATATATATATAAATATATATATATATATATATATATATATATATATATATATATATATATATATATATATATATATGTATATATATATATATATATATATATATATATATATATATATATATATATATATATATATATATATATATATATATATATATATATATATATATATATATATATATATATATATATATATATATATATATATATATATATATATATATATATATATATATATATATAAACAGGATGACCAGGATAGAGCCGTAGATGCCTCGTAATATTTATTTCAAACGTTTCAGGATTATAACTAATCCCATCATCAGTACTAAAGAAAGAATACAAAATACAGACTCAAATATATACATAGAAAGTTAACACATGTAATAAAATTGTGAAACATGAATATTAAATTTGAGACGAATTAATTACATTCGAAATACAGAGGAAAAAAACAAATAAAACTAACGAGGGAATTTCTAAAAAATAGGAAGGAAAATAATTGGCAGTGGATTTTATTCTTGCATCCCTCCCTCCCCCCCCTAAAAATGTAAAATTTAACAAAAACCATGTTTTTTTAATGAGTCACTATATTTAATGGGACAGATAATGAGTTATTATTTAGACTGGGTTGAAGTTTTGTAATATAAATTGACTCTAGCAGGTAAAGGTCCGAGATGTTTCTTACCGCATTAAGTATCGTGACGTTATCGAATGTAGCCGTTGAGCCACATTGTGACAGATGGTTTCGAATTGGGGATGGATCAGGTTTGAAAGGTGTAGTCCAGTTCTTTCAGATCTACCCATATGCTGCATGAAGCGGGAGTAAAGCGTACGCCTTGTTTTCCCCACATATGATACAGTGCTACTGCACGTACAACGAAAAACGTATATACGAGTAATATTAGATTGCATACTGGTGGGTGGTTGATTTTTTAACTTAAATAATGATCCCAGTCCGAAGTCATTAATGAGAACAATAGATGATAGTAATTGAGGATAGGCTGAATTCAACAGTTTTAACAACTCTTTTTTATGTTTTTTGGATTGGTAACCCAAGTATGGTAAGGAAAAGAAGATCTTTAATTTATTGATAGTTTAAAGTGGAGGCAGAGTCGAGTATTTTTTACTGAGAAACAGACTAATTTGTCTCAGAAATAGTGATTTGGGGTAGCCATTGGAGGTAAAGAATTTTGTTAAGAATTCGAATTCTAAATGTAGAGATGAAAAGGTTGAAGACAAGTTATATGCTTTATGGAGGAGAGTAAGAATGGCATTAATTTTGAATTTAAAATCACAGAAGCTAAAAAAACTTAAACCAAGGTTTGAAACAGTGGGTTTTCATGAAACATTTGACGTGAATTGATTATCTATTCGGGTAATCTTCACGTCAGGAAACGATATGATATTATTTTTTTTCGAGCTCACATGAAAATTTAATATTTGCGTGTTTAGAATTTAAATAATTGAGGAAAGGTGTACAATATGACTTATGTCTAAATAATAAAAAAGTGTCGTCTACATAGCGCCTATATGAAACCGGACGAAAATTAATGGGGCAATCATCAAGCCAAAGTGTTTCATAATAACACAATGTGGCTCTAGGGCTACACTCGAGAACTTCACGATACTTAGTGCGGTAAGAAACATCTCGGACCTTTACCAGCTAGAGTCAATTTATATTACAAAACTTCAACCCAGTCTAAATAATAACTCATTATCTGTCCCATTAAATATAGTGACTCATTTAAAAATACATGCTAATTTGTTAAATTTCACATTTTCTTTTTTTTTGGGGGGGGGGGTACAAGAATAAAGTCCACTGTCAATTATTTTCCTTCCTATTTTTTAGAAATTCCCTCATTGATTTTTTCCTCCATATTTCTAATGTAACTAATTCGTCTCAAATTTAATATTCATGTTTCACAATTTTATTGCATGTGTTAACTTTCTATGTATATATTTAAGTTTTTATTTTGTATTCTTTCTTTAGCACTGATGATGGGATTAATTATAATCCCGAAACGTTTGAAATAAATATTACGAGGCATCTTCGGCTCTGTCCTGGTCATCCTGTTTATACTTTGCCTGAAGTTTGCGTCCATCAATTCGTTTGCCACTTATATATATATATATATATATATATATATATATATATATATATATATATATATATATATAATTGTCCTAAACCCTTTTATTATTAACTTTATCAAATCCCAAATAAAGAGTGAACTCTTCTTGTAATCAAATTTGTCTCAGCCCCATTTTTACCTCTACCATTTAAGATGTATCCAATTGCATTTCGTTCCCTGAAGCCTCTTTAATATACAGACCTGGTGTACTATGTACTTATGTTACTATGCCTTAATAATGGTGTGTTCTGAATATGCAAAACAAGCCTATTATAAAATCCAATCCTCCAGGTGAAAATTTCCCAGTATCATCTTAGTCAGGGCCACTATTCCAGCTACCTTATCTTTAAGATGTCTCAAGTAATGGCTTATAAATTTCCTCCCGCCAATAAATGTATAATACATAGTAGTTAAAACGCCTCTCTGCCCCTGTTGCAAGAGGGTTGGTTGCTTACCAAAAAACCCTTTTCCCTCCACTTGCTTCGAAAGTGGAGGCTAGAACTCTCTCGGGGCGGACATTTATTATGGGTATTTTATGCAGGTTGTAAATGTAGTACCACGATTTGAGTGATGATAAGTTTCGTATCTTATAAGGCGAAAATATTTTATAGGCTTCAGACTCTGCTTAACATTAAAAAGAGATAAGTTTGGAAGATTGGAAAGCGAATATTTAACAAAGGAATAACATCAGAGGAAGAAAAAGAAACGAAACGGAGAAGCAATGTTTAGTTAGTCTCTTAAGGGACGAGTGAGTGAGGTGGATGTTGAGAAGCTGAATTTGAATGTGGACCCGTAACTTATATGATCCTGGCTAAAGTTATAAAATCGATTCCACCTAGTGTGTGGAGGGGGAAACCAATTCATAAATACAAATCTATTCATGTATACATATAAATTTTCGAACTTACATATTCGTTTACATCTCATTATAGACTCATATATACATAATTATTTCCAAAGTCTATAAGATAATGGATGTCTTACATGGCAAAATACGATATACAAATATATAAATACACAATACCTATATGAATACACAAATCTGTGTATATCGACCATAAAACACAAGCACGCACAGCTAAAGAGGGCTTCATCAATTACTTTCGACTTATAGGGGTAAAATTTTGCATTCAGATCTACATAAGCCAATACATAATAAGCACCAGATTCTAAGCAGATCGGCACATTTCTTTTTCCTGCGGGTTAAATCTGTCTTCTTGTCCCCTCACGCGCTACTTTGTGGTATTATCCATCTCAAATGTACACTTCTATCTATATCTATCCAAGATAGATATATCCCATCCTTTTTCTCACGCATACCTTGGGTAACGCTTTAATCATCTCCAAAACAATCTCTACCAGCCATTAACACCAGGTCACCGGCAGACATCAACATGAGCAACACTCATCTCACTCATCATTCTTCACCAGCCTCACACTTATGTCTCTTACACACATATTTATTCCAAGACACCATCGATAACCAGATAAATAGTTACGACGACATCACACGCATTTTACCGCCACCATCACATACATATATCAAGCCTTTCTCTCTGGCTATGTCTCATCTACACTTTCCTCACACTATCCAAAGTCTTATCATGTACCCTTACATTCTTACAACTTCCCATAAGCTTTCATATTTGCGCCATTATCCTTCTCCAGATTATCAAAATATCACCCAAATAACATTCCAGTCTTCGTATACAATCACTCCAATAGTACTCCTGTCTTCTTATACTATTAGTGCCAATAGAATGGTTCTCCCCTTCTTTCCCACTAACCGTGGATATAGGCGGGAGAGGAAGCCCACAAGGGGGTGACAGGGAGGAGCTACTCTAAGCATGACGCTTATCTGGAGGGGTGACTTGAGACCCCGATTTAGTAGCATCCGTATCTGATGGATAAGAGCCAAGTTTCGCGAGCGAAGGGAAATGCGATGAGGTACGAGGGAGGGCTAGGTTCCCGTCAACCAGACACTCTACGGCTCAAAGTAGCGTAACAAATCCGGTATGGTAGTAAGAGTAGTATTATTGACAGCAAATGAGAGTAAAAGGTGCAGTGGGAAGGACGAGACCACATGGCGGCGGAAGGTATTGCGGGGGGAGGTTGGTATTATGGAAGTAGTTTAGAAGAGGACGTTGGCCCTAGAGGATGAGGAGCCATGGCGAGCATGTAGGAGGGTTAAAAGCAGAACCATAATGGGTAAAAAACCATCGCTTGCCCTCAGGTACATAGAGCTAACGTTCCAAAACTTTTCGAATTTATACTAACAATTTTGGTTCGATGTATACGGGCGGACACCGTATATATGTACAAGTCAGGAATTCATCCTATTTCTAAGTAGTTATAGAGAAGTGGAACCGAGAGACTCACCTTCAGTAGGATTCTAGGAGTAAGTACATTTTCCTTGCGATATTTTGATGGAAACGGCGGACCTTGGGAACTCCCTGGAGAAAAAAATCCTGGTGAAGGCATTCAGTCAGGATATCACAAAGGCAGCATTTGATGCGTACACACTCATTAAATGTCGGAAGGCCAAGAGTGATTAGGAGCAGACAGCCGAACTGGATCTTAAGAGGAAGGACATGTCAACTAAATGTGGCGGAACATCAAACCTCTCCATTTGTGTTTTAATGTGGAGCGTATGGACAGGACGCTCGAAATTCGATGAGAGGTAGGTCAATAAGGAGGCTGGTATCAGAACTAGAAGACGGTTAATGGGGAAGAGGGCTAACGGGTGTTGAGTAGGCGTTGAGAACCCGTGATCTTTGAGGGATAGTTGTTGGAAACCTGGAAAGGACGGGTGGTAAGGGATGATAGATAAGGGATTAGGGAGATTGAAGTGATGAGGCAAGAGGGAGAACTAAGGGTGGGGGCAATTATGGTTAGTTGTGTCGTGGAAAGTTGCGCGAAAGCAGAGGCTGGTAAGATTGTGATTTTTGTAAATATAAGATCACTTATGGCAGCCGCAAATGACGATACAACCACAGAAATAACAAAAATGCCTATCATTGGGGTAAACCAATTAAAAAAAATGTAAAAAAAAAACATAATACAACGCAACAAATAAATATATGCATGGTACGCTCAGGTTCCAGAAGATGTGCGGCCACGGTCACGGGCCAAATTGTGGAGCCAACAATTTAAATAATTATGGAGAAGGTTTGCCTCTTCAAAGAATTCACTGACGTCACAGTCAGGTGTGCAGGATTCCTTCCCAAAGACTCAAGACAAGCGATAGCGAAAGCGACACCGCCCGTCTGGACTAGGTAACGCTCACAAAGCTCCCGAAGACTAAGGGGATTCAACCATATAGTGTCGTATCGCCTGGGGAACAAAACACTCTTGGGAGAAAGGTTCAAGGGAGCGATTCATCCGAGGACGCTGCGCGAGTGTGTCCTATTTAAAAAGGAGAAGAAATTACTTGTAGTAGTCGAGGTATTGTATAATCGGCCCATGGAATGTTCGAGGCGCTATTATACGCAGCTTTCTGTTCTGTAACACTGTTTTACATCTTATTTAACATTCAGCCCAAATGGCTGCTTTGATCTCTAGGAAACGCAGGTCCGATTCCTCGTTCTGTGCTGACAGCATGTCTACCTTCATCAGCGTCGTGGATCCTGTGAACGAGGGGCTGTGGCGATTACAATGCATCAAAAGCCCTCAGCACCCTCTGTGATTCGCTATGAATTACAAAATGGCCTCCGATTCAGGCACAGGGGGAAAGGCTACGCTGGCTACAAATGGGGAGATACGTCGTAGAAACCCACTCCCTACTCACAGTGTGATGTGTCTGTTCCAAGAAATAAGAACGTAGTACTTATTTTTGGTGCTGGAAAGCTTGGAAACCGTGACGACAAAAATTCAAAGATGGTATCATCCAAAGTGGTATCGCGGGTACTAACAACGCGATGGTTAGCCCAAACTCTCGGAAGTGTCTCATAGTCTGAAACTTAAAGCTTTTGTGGCATAAATGGCCTCTTTCGTTGGCATTGGTCCAGGCGAGAGTGGTTGGCCGTCGAGGGAGACGCTGAACTCCTGTGTACCGCGCATTCTGCACTCTTCACGACCGAAAACTAATAACATCTCTCCAGTATCGACAAAGCGGTTCTCTATAAGGGGCTTGCAGATGACACCAGTTGGGACCCAGATAACCATGTGGTAGATCGAATCGGTTATCCATAATAGTCGCTCAGTTGCGAAAGAATAGAACTCGCATCCGTAGTTGAGCTTGGAGCGAAAACACGACGGCAAAAATAAAAGTAAGGTAACCCTGTCAGTCTCCCGCGTGCTGATTGCCACAGAGGGTAGACTGTCAATGGATAAGTACAAGAGACCATGAAGCGGCGAAATATGCTTGTCCCAGCCAAAAATTCAGTAGAATACAAGACCATAGAATCAGTGTGAGTTCACCACGTTCAGGCGATTCCCGTTTGAGAACAGATCTCGGTTTGTGTGGTGCCAAAGAAGTCAATAGAAATTCATAGACTCGGTTTTGGCTCAATAAAAAACGAGAACTGTGTTGGAGAGGTTCACGAAAGAAGTGGTTTAGAGACTTGCGGTCCATGGCCAAAAGAGATCGAAAAATCGTCTACGTAGAGCGTAGCAAGAACACAACGTGGCAGCACCCGTGTGATACTGTTGATACGGCAAAGAGAATGATACTTAAAACAATTATCTGAGTACCCTCTTCTCTTGTCCTACAGGCTCGTATAGGGTGCCAGTTGCCACCCACCATTACACGTAAAGGACGTTCTCGAAGAAACTGAAAAAGAAAATGTGGGCCCTTCTTTTCCGAATTTTGGAGGGTTTCCTTGATACGGTATCGCCACACGATATCGCAGGACTTCTTCAAATCGAAGAACATCGTCTATAAATGCTGCTTTTGTAGGGAAGCTCCACAGGCAACACTCTCTAGCCAGAGTAGATTATCTGCTGGGGATTGTAAGTTATGGAATCCAAACTATACATGCGACAAGTGACCTCTGCTTTTTAGTAAATAACCTTGCCTAACATTCACCATTTTCCCATAAATTTACACATGTATGAGGTAAAACAAATTGGGCCAAAACAAATCTTAGTAGAGTGGTTCCTTAATAGATTGAGAAAAATACCACCGAACAGATCCTGCTGAACAAATCTATAAAACGCTAAGGGTAGGGAGTAGAAAGGGAGGGGCGGGGGGTAAAAGGGAAGCCACTTTGGCAGTTGAAAATGGTAAGAAGGGAGGCTCAATAATAAAAATGTGTCTCTCCCAATCCCACCCGTTCTAAGGTGGAACGAAATGTCACTAGAAAGCAGATTCAACCACACTAAGCGTAGTTCAACTCAAGATAACATTGGACCATGTAGAGATATAAAAGTAAATGGCGTAATCTACCTCGCATCCAAACCCACTCCGAATTTCGAATCTTTCACGGGCTCCAAATTTGGGTGAGTTAAAAAGTGGGGAAAATTACTGCGCAGGAACGAACACCAACCGGAAGTCGCCCAGCGTTCGGTAACCCCCCCTCCTACGTCTCAACCTTTCGACTGTTAACCCATAATGGTATGTGCATCAGAGTGAAACCCCTTACTTAGTCATACTAATTGTTAACATGGAGACCGGGATCTGAAGATGTTTTTTGACGGTCACAGAGGTGAATCACGGACTTTCATTTGGCCTGGCAGTTAACGATGCCAGGCCATAGGCAGTCAAGCCTTATGCAACCAAGAGTGGTCGACGGGAAGTGGTCAACCCTTACCTTTAAGGGTGGAGAGATGGAGCTACTAGGGCACAAACCGGTCATCCCATTAATCTCCCCCCAACGCACAGGACTCCTCAAACCTTGCCTCATGCAACCTGCAGGCGTTGAAGGGCGTTGTTTATAGAGGTTCCAACCCTTTTTTTATAAAAAGAAACGACAAATTGAGATTATAAAGAGTGGCGGAAGAGACACAGATAATCCCTTCCCCTAGTTTTTTGAAGCAGTGACTCTAGCGGTAATAATTACCGCCACCGTCTTTACCTTGTATAGGGGGGCTTTGGGCTGGAAGGACACAGGATCCTGTCAAACGTGGTATGGTTGTCCTTGGTACAGCTGGAATCCTCATGTCTGCTGGGCCAGGAAGGCATGGAGATTATGAAGGGGTATTAGGTCTTACCGACAAAGGGTGGAGGTGATGAGGTAAACCTCGCTTCGGTTTCCCAAGACGTTGTTGAACCAATTTTATTTTTTACATTTTCATCACCTGCGTGGTAGATTGGTAGAACACATAAATGGGAGGTACACATGAACAGGAGCTACATATGAACAGGAGACAAATAAACGGTAGGTGCAAATAAATGGGACGTGCACCTAGAGGGGAGACACACATAAACGAGAGGTGCACATGAACGGGAGGATCACATAACCTAGGGGTACATATAAACAAGAGGTACACATAAACGGGAGGTGTAAATAAATCGGAGGTACACATAAACTGGAGGCATACATAAACGAGAGGTGCACATGAACGGAGGTGCAATTAAACGAGAGATACACATAATGGGAAATGCAACTAAACGGGAGGTACATTTAAACATGAGGTACACATAAACGGGAGGTGCATATAAATGGGAGGTACACATAAAAGGGAAGCACACATAAACGAGAGGTGTATATGAATGGAGGTACACTTAAACGGAAGGAACACATAAAAGGGAGGTGCAAATAAACGGGAGGTACATATAGACAGGAGGTACAAATAAATGAGAGTTGCAACTAAATGTGAAGTACACATAAATTGGTTGTACACATAAACGGGAGGCACACATAAACGAGAGCTGCACATGAACGGAGGTACACTTAAAAGAAAGGTACACATAAGCGGGAGGTGCAAATAAAAGGGAGTTACATATAAAGAGGAGGTACACATAATGAGGAGGTACAGATAAAAGGGAGGTACACATAAACGGGAAGTATATTTCAACAGGAGGTACACATAAACGGCAGGTGCATATAAATGGGAGGTACACATAAAAGGGAAGCACACATAAACGAGAGGTGCACAAGAACGGAAGTACACTTAAACGGAAGGTACACATAAGCGGGAGGTGCAAATAAAAGGGAGGTACATATAAAGAAGAGGTACACATAAAGAGGACCTACATATAAAAGGGAGGTGCAAATAAATTGGAGGTACACATAAACGGGAGGCACACATAAACGAGAGGTGCACATGAACGGAGGTACACTTAAACGGGAGGTACATATAAACGCGAGGTACCTACACGTAAACGGGAGATGCAAATAAACGGAAGGTGCACATGAACGGGAGGTACATATAAACGGGAGGCAAACGTCAACGGGAGGTACACATAAACTGGAGGTACATATAAACGGGAGGTACACATAAGGACCCGTTGAGCTTGTCCTAGAGCAGATGCATCCGGCGATGACAGAAACGATCTCGTTGACTACAATGTTCCTCAACGTAGGGCCTCCATTTTGGCCTTTAGATCTTAAAATGAAGCAATGGGAGAGAAGAGAAAGGTGGGGGTGGGGGGAATGGGAGGAAAAGTTAAGAACCGGTAGGGCCTCACAAAGGATCCCATCGCCCCTAGATAGGAGGCAAGGTTTGGTCAGCCGCTAGCTAGCGGAAAAGGCTCCAGTTAGGATCACATTTGTACCTTTACCTGCAGGGGGGGGGGGGGACTGAGCTGAGCAGAAACAAGTCTTCCATTTACACCGAACTTAAGCCACAACGGTTGTGGCAATTCATTGGTTGAAACCTCGATTTGGTTCGACTTAACGGTAGCTGCCAATGACTGTATATAACTAATTCGGAATCCACGTTAATCAGTAGGTCCTATAAATAGAAATAAATGGACAAAACATAAGTTGCAACTCACTACTAAAACCTTTACCTATTTATTTATTTATTTTTATATATAAATAGACAAATTTATTTCTGCAGGTGCCTGTTTACGTAAGTGTATGGATATGTAGGTCTGTTTATACTTCTAGGTGTGTACGCGCTTCTGTACCTGTGTCTGCGCGCGTCGATTGAACCAGGCACAAATAAATATGCAAATTTAGATCCATGAATACAAAAGATAAAAACTAAACCTTTGAATAAATTTCTATTCTCTTTTAACTATCGCGGAATTTACTGTTTAATATTATCCGCCACGTACATTCATAAATACGCACATAACGTGGGGAGAATTCAAGACTCATCTGAGATGCGAAGGAAAAGGGGTTCTATTAAAGGGGGGGAGGGGAGAGCCCAAGGAGAGAAATATGGACAGAGGGTGATAATGATAAATTGTGGCCTTTTTAAAAGAAGGATTTAAAAAAGAAATTATAACAGCTTTGATTTTATTTCTTGTATTGAACTTTCAAAGATGCCATCAGTAAATGAAAGCAATCAACAAAGTCAACAGACCTAAGTCGCGTGGTGTCAATTATTCTGACTTATGGCCATATGACCTTCAAAACTTTCAATTATTCTCGGACTAAGCTTGGGAGGACATAGTCAATTATATCATTTGAAAGAGAATATAAAACAACATAAGGGTTTCAAATTTAGTTAGAATCGGCCGAATAGTTACGAAGTTATTGCCATATAATTCCATGACTAAGCTTGAAAGGATCTTTGCATTTATATCATTCGAAAGAAAATGTAAAACAACAGAAAGGTTTCAAATCTCGTAAAAATCGGCCGAATAGTTACGAAGTTATTGCCAAATAATTCCCTGACTAACGTTAAGGGGACAAGACAATTATATCATTCGAAAGAGAATGTAAAACAACATAAGGGTTTCAAATCACGTTAGAATCAGCTGAATAGTTACGATGTTATAGCTAAAAGACTAATTGAAAAATGAAATGGTCACCATCCGACCGTCGACCTACGAACCGACAGAGTAACTTATAGAGTCGCGTCAAAGCAACTCAAAATGGAATCCAGACTCTAAGACTTCTATTTCTGTCCTAAAATGAAACTTAGTTAACTAAACCAAATCGAAACAAATATTTCGAATACATAAGTTCAATGCAAAAAAATAAATGACCTCCAGAGGTTAGTTTTGACAAGCCCCCTCACCCTCCACCTCTCCCCCATCATAAGATGCTAAGGGGTAAGGCACTAAATTCATTTCTTAATATGTCGATGGCCTAACATACTTTGCGTTGGAGGTAAGAAGACATGGGTTATGTATGGAGAATTGGACTTGTTTGGGAATTACTGTGTGGATAGTGACTTCATCCATGAGAGAGAAAGAGTAAAGGGTATTTTTAGTATATATATATATATATATATATATATATATATATACATATATATATATATATATATATATATATATATATATATATATATATATGGTTAGGTAAGAGTAATAATAAGAATTCCTTAATCCGCTAGAAAAGTCTCCTAGAGTTCCTTCTAGCAGATTAAGGAATTCTTATTATTACCCTGACCTAACCGCATTGACTAGAACATTATTGTTCATTATATATATATATATATATATATATATATATATATATATATATATATATATATATATATATATATATATAAGGCACATGTAAAATTATAACAACTCACTACCAGGATATGAAAACCACAACAGTGCCACTAATGTAAAATAAAGATCTTGGGACTAATTTAGTTACACGAGAATAACAGTCTAGGTAAAAGATCTTAAAACAAACAGGAACCATTAACAGTCACTCGCTAAACAGAAATACATTTAAAATACATGTAATATCCTTATTTTGTTTCTGAGGATGATACGAGTGGTATCGAAATTCTTCAGTACAATAAAATTATGTGCTAGTGTTCTGATTTTCGGTTTCTCTTCTTAAGATCAAAATCGTATTTTTCGCTGAATTTCGTTGAACTTATCCGCTGGTTGAATTCAGTAGTAGGATCCCGGACCGGATAATGAAATATAGATAAAGGTTACTATGACAATCGCTGGGGAGCCCGAGAGCACCAGGGGCCGCTCCTTTAAACGCGAACATACGACATATTGATGTATTCAAAACAGATTGATTCAAGATTACTTTTTATTTTTAGATTAAGAGGATGTTTGAAGAAAGTTGTTGAGAGTGAGAGAGAAACTAATAAAAAAAGGTACAAAAGTTAATGTTGAGTACATGAACATAAGAAAAAAATGGTTCACTATAGGCCAGTAGGGCATAACTTGGTGAACTACTGAGCCAATCACACAACCATCCATTTGATTCAGTCATATGTAATACTAAAATATGAATCAATGAATCTCAAGGATGTTGTTAATCTATAAATGGAATTAAAATTATAATCTATATATAATTGGGTGGACCAAATAATCGTTGTGAAAATTATACCTAAACTATCAATAGGGTCGATCTTGGATTTAAACTCACCAAGGGTGACAGTGCTAGCTTCACTTGGAAACGCATTCCAAAATTCCACTAAGAAAACCATTCCAAAACCTCACTGGGAAAAACATTCCAAAAACATCGCTAGGAAAACCATTCCAAAACCTACTTGGAAAAACAATTCCAAAACTTCACTTGCAAATCTGTTGCAAAACCTCACTGGTAAAACCATTCCAAAACGTCACTGGCAAAACTATTCCAAAACGTCACTGGAAAATCTATCCCAAAACTTCACTGGGAAAACCATTCCAAAAACTCAGTGGGAAAAGCATTCCAAAACATCGCTGGAAAAACCATTCCAAAACCTTACTGGGGAAACCATTCCCAAACCTCACTGGGAAAACCATTCCAAAACCTCACTGGGAAACCCATTCCTAAACCTCACTGGAAAAAAAACATTCCAAAACCTCACTGGAAAAGGATTCAAAAACCTCACTGGGAAAACAATTCAAAAACCTCACTGCAAAATCCATTACAAATTTCACTGAGAAAAGGACTTCAAACCCTCAGTGGGAAAAGCATTCCAAAACACCACTGGAAAAAATATTCCAAAACCTCACTGGGAAAAACATTCCAAAACCTCACTAGGAAAACCATTACCAAACTTCACTGGGAAAACTATTCCCAAACCTCGCTGGGAAAACCTTTCCAAAACCTCACAGGGAAAACCATTCCAAAACCTCACAGGGAAAACCATTCAAAAACCTCACTGGGAAAACCATTCAAAAACCTCACTAGAAAATCCATTCCAAATTTTACTGGGAAAACCATTTCCAAACCTCAGTGGGAAAGGCATTCCAAAACACCACTGGGAAAACATTCCAAAACCTGACTGGAAAAAAAATATTCTAAAACCTCACTGGGAAACCCATTCCCAAACCTCACTGAGAAAACCATTCCAAAACTTCACTGGGAAACTCATTCCAAAACCTGACTGGGAAAACTATTCCAAAACCTCGCAACGTTTTGAATAAAAAAAAATCTTTCAGATATCCAACATTGACTGTTTCATCGTCATCCCATTATGATCTCATTTTTCTTCTCCCCGAATAACTCAAAATCTAAAATCTAAATCTACAAAGGCCACGCCCTTTATTCAAGGCTGTCTTTTTTAAACTCGAGGCACCTTTTAGGGCAAGAACAGGGTTGTAAAGTAGTCACTCATTCCCATGTGGATATAACACGACCACCTGGATGCAATCATTGAGTTTCTACCAGTCTACTTGGATGCAATCATTGAGTTTGTACCATCCTACTTGGATGTAATCATTGAGCTTATACCACCCTACTTGGATGCAATCATTGAGCTTATATCACCCTACTTGGGTGCAATCATTGAGCTTATACCACCCTACTTGGATGCAATCATTGAGTTTATACCACCCTACTTGGATGTAATCATTGAGCTTATACCACCCTACTTGGATGCAATCAATGAGTTTATACCACCCTACTTGCATACAATCATTGAGTTTATAGCACTCTACTTGCATACAATCATTGAGTTTATACCACCTTACTTGGATGCAATCATTGAGTTTATACCACCCTACTTGGATGTAATCATTGAGGTTATACCACCCTACTTGAAGCAATCATTGAGGTTATACCACCCTACTTGGATGCAATCATTGAGTTTATACCACCCTACTTGGATGAATCATTGAGGTTATACCACCCTACTTGGATGTAATCATTGAGCTTATACCACCCTACTTGGATGCAATCATTGAGCTTATACCACCCTACTTGGAGGCAATCATTTAGGTTATACCACCCTACTTGGATGCAATCATTGAGTTTATACCACCCTACTTGGATGTAATCATTGAACTTATACCACCCTACTTGGATGCAATCATTGAGTTTATACCACCCTACTTGGAGGCAATCATTGAGCTTATACCACCCTACTTGGATGCAATTATTGAGTTTATACCACCCTACTTGGATGTAATCATTGAGGTTATACCACCCTACTTGGAGGCAATCATTGAGCTCATACCACCCTACTTGGATGTAATCATTAAGCTTATACCACCCTACTTCGATGCAATCATTGAGTTTATACCACCCTACTTGGATGTAATCATTGAGCTTATACCACCCTACTTGGATGCAATCATTGAGTTTATACCACCCTACTTGGATGTAATCATTGAGGTTATACCACCCTACTTGAATGCCATCATTGAGTTTATACCACCCTACTTGGAGGCAATCATTGAGGTTATACCACCCTACTTGGATGCAATCATTGAGTTTATACCACCTTACTTGCATACAATCATTGGGTTTATACCACCCTACTTGGATGTAATCATTGAGCTTATACCACCCTACTTAGATGCAATCATTCAGTTTATACCATCCCCACTTAGATGTACACCATGTAAGGTTAAGTTGAAATTGAACTTCCATTTCCTAGCTGTTGCATGTACCACTACCCAAAGGGAGTAGAATAAAATTCCTAGAGCATGCCACGGCATCCCTAGACTCTAACCTGGAACCCCCATGGCAGCCTCACATAAGGCTTGACCACACTGAATTGGGGTAATGTTGACGGGGGTCTACAACAAAGGCTGTAGGATCAAAGCTTTCTCCCTTAATTCCCCGAAACGGTTGGAGTGAACAGAGGTCATATACTCACAGGGAGCTACAAACAACATCATCTGAAAAGGCTTAATCATATCATCCTTAAACAATTTCGACCTAATAGAAAACATCTTCAACTCCTTCAACCTTTCTTCATAGGTTCACCGAGTCCTGGGATAAGATTAGTATTGGTATGCGATCCATTTTACCTGCGGCGAAGCAGCAGGTCTAGGCGTCACTTTTTTAGTTCAATTGTACCAATTTAGAGCCATGAAATGAACCATATGACCAATGGACATATGGTTATTCACCCCGGAGATTTCAAATATGCCATTAAATTTGGTGTTGGGTGGTGCTATCTAGTAGCAGAAGCCTCATTTAGCCATTCAAAGGCACTTGTTAGTGTTTTGAACCATGGAAAACCAACAATGTAATAATAACCATTTATCATCTTATCACAAAACGACGCAGGTCATTGGAGAGACTTTCCCTCTTGATATTCCTATTCAATTGTTGCACCAAGTATGAAACACATTCTAGATGGTCTTATATAAGAATTCTATTACCTACAAATCAGCTCTTTGCTTTTATCGGATACATTCTACTTTATAACACTTAACATTAAATTAGTTTTGCTTCAAGACACTAGAGATATTAGAATCCCAAGGGCGATAACCGCTAATTTCTTTTTTCATAACTTCCTTTAACCAGCTACGATTCAGATTATAACATAAAGGCATATGCCCGATACCCAGATGCATTAAATTACACCTGCTATCATTAAATTCCATCTGCTATCTACCTTCGCAACCTACGAGCCCTTCATATCATTATGAAGATTGGCAGTTTATTCAATACTTGACATTGGGATAGCAATAGTAGCATCATCAGATAACTTCCAAACTCAGAGCTGGAAGAGAGAAACGACCTCTAAGTTGCCAGGTAAAGATTAGCGTCTCCGAACTTTAGCAGGAAAAGATTAGCTACCCAAATTTCTGTGGGTGAAGAATTTATTATACAAAAAAGAAAATGCATCAAATTAAGGAAATAATAAAAATATTACAGTTCTAATTAAGTAGCATCATAGTACTGCTCTGAAATATGAGAACAAAACGTGATACCGTATTAAAGATTTTTTTCCTGCCATAAAAAAATCTTGGATGTAGGAATGGGGAAAATCTCTCTTTTTTTAAGATTAATGCTGGGATCCATAACTAACAAAAGATTGAGTATAGACAACAATTAAGTTGAGTTAAGTTAGGTTAGCGACTCATAACCCAACTTTTTATAAATTTGTAATAATTCCATATAGATAAGGTAAAGATTAACGCCCTCTAGCAAGCTAGGTAAAGATTATGAACCTCATAATTTTTATTAGTAAAGATTAGAGACCCTGAAGCAGTAAGAGCCGTTTATCTTAACCAGCTGGCCAAACTCTGTCTCGTAATCCGTTTTCAAGATCATGAACTTGAAATCTAAACAACACAGAACCCAGAACAGAGCCCTAGGGCAAACCAGTACGTACCGGCTTTCGTCTAGAGTTATGACCATTGTAAAACTATAAAGATACTTCTAATCTCTATTTTCTTATGAAAATAATCTTCTCTTCTATTTCCCAATATCTCTACTTGGCCTCTTAAATATCAGTACCGCAGGAATTTAACTGAACTTGCACCTCAATTTATGGTTTTGAAAATGTTAAAAACATAATTTATTAAGATTAAAAATAAATAAAAAACATAAGGGATTAACTGAATAATGAATTATTATGGCATTTAAACTACTTTTCTTAAAATACCAGTATTATAGATCAGGATCTTCTCATCCTATATAATATTATTACAAATCTGGAGAACATTACAATATAGGAAATATGAGGATGATTCAGAGAAGAGAAATCGAGTACCTCATTTATTAGCAATAGCCAATTTATATGTCATTTTCATCTTGTCACAATTGGCTAAAATATTTTACTCTCTCTCTATATATCTCTCTCTCTGTATCTTTATCTGTCTGTGTGTCTGTCTCTCTCTCTCCCTCTCTCTGTATCTCTATCTGTCTGTGTATCTGTCTGTCTGTCTCTCTCTCTGTATCTATATCTGTCTGTGTCTCTGTCTCTCTGTCTCTCTCTCCCTCTCTGTCTCTCTCTCTCTCTCTCTCTGGGCCGTAAGGCCCGTGTGATCTGTGTATCTATGTAACTCTATGTAACTCTCTTTCTCTCTCTCCCTCGCCAATCGGAAGGTTAAAAAAAACGCCATGCGACATTTTACTTTAATTGACTGAAAAGAAAAAGAAACAAAACAGAAATTACAATAAGGCAAGATGCAGAATATACCCTGCAAAGAAGAGGTTAGATATCACAGGAACAATATTTACACCAAGGAGAGTCATTTTCCTCTCAAGGAGAACAGGAGCTGCTATTGTACGGAACATTTATACTAAAAACAGATCGTTTAAAGCTTCTTTTAAGATAAGGTTTCATTTAAGATTTTTCATCAATATAATTTCTGAAATGATAGAGAGAATTAGGTAACAAACCACTACAACTAAAAGAAAGCCCAATTTCCTTTAGTTTATTAACCAATTTTCTGTGAGGAATTCGATCGTAGTCGTTATAAAAATTCCTTAAAATTACAGCATCACTCTGCCCTTTATCCTAGTTACCAGTCGCATATCCAAGGGATACTATAAAATTAAAAAAAGATTTACTATGACTTAAACCATGTTGAGATTTATCTATCAAGCTATTGCTTTATATATGTATAGCTTATGAACGTGCAATGGAATGGTGTTTTTCTATGTCTGAATATGCAATCTGGAGGCCAGGTGAATTATATTATTGCTCAATAACTTGTCCGTTCGGGAATAACGAACCAACATGCGAGAAAGAATTAAATTGTCTTGATACATATCCTTATAAATAATTTCCAATATCTATTCAACTCCCATGTTGTGTTTGTGCATTTTTAACTGTGTGCATGTACAAATTAATGTATACATAACTACTCATGTTGTTTTTAAAAAGTTATTCGGTGTGCAATTGCACGAGAGCCATGGGAAACAGAAAAAAAACATATAGGCTACTCACCATCAAAGACAAACATAAAAGAAAAACAAAAAAATAGAGAATAAGATCAAGGGATTAATAGTCACTGGACAGAATTAATCGAAGATGAGAAAATTCGAGACAAACCTTGTTTTTGTGGTCGGGGGCTTCTCTTAAAGGTGGTAATTTAACTATTTTATATCCAGCCCCTTCCGAAGTTATCAGGAGCCCTAATTTTATTCTACCTCGGATAAAGTTCGGCGTAATAATGAGAGAGAAAGGGAGAGAGGGAAGGAGGGGGGGAGGCGGACATAATATAATGATTTTATGGCGATGAAAAATTTAGAGTTTTAGGGTTGTCTTCGTCATGTCTTTCTTCTATCGCATCTTTGGATTTCTCCTGCAAGAGGGGGTATGGTGTAAGAGGGGCACAATACCCCTGATACAACTAAAACATGGAGTAGCGGCCAGTCCTTCTGACTCAGAAGAAAATGCTGCTCCCTCAAATCGTCTTTTGCACCTCTTTTAAATCTTCCACTTTTTCGCGCCTGTTTAGACCCGGCAAAGAGCGAAGGAGGGCGTTAAACGTTTAAAAAAAATTATACGTATTATTACTGTTAAATTCTTCACATTCACCTTATAATTTTATCTCATGAGTGAGGTAATGGCATTTTGGGGTGAGGATGAAGCAGGATGTGGTATTGGAGTCCGCGATGCTACCATTAAACTAGTGCGACGTTCTAAGTGCCTTGGATTTAGATTTATGGTGAATGGTATTGGCTCAGGTGAAGCAGATTACGACCATATGATTTTAAATGGTAGGAGAGTCCTAGGGTCAATCAGACCGTTACTGAATGTCACGTTGAGTGTGGAATGTGTTCCAAAGCCTCATGGGAGTAGGCTGGTGTCAACCATGATGTATGGGAGTGAGTATGGTATGGAAGAAGAAGAAAAGATCTCGAGGGAGTGTAGTGTGAAGGGACAACTCGAGAGGGATGCTTGGGTGTGCAAAAGACGGATAGAGTGAGGAACGCCAGATGGGTATGGTTTGAAGTAAGGTGTGAATAAGGTTCTGGCAGTGTCCAGAGAAGGTATGTAAGAAGAAGGGATGTTTGGGTGTGCGAAAAGGGATATAGTGAGGAACGAAATAGGTGTATGGTGTGAATGTGGTTCTGGCAGACTGTAATGAGGGGGTATGTAATAAGAATAGATGGAAGTAGACTGGCGAAGAGAATATATGAGAGTGAGTGTTTGGGTGCTAGGGGGGATGGAAGCCCGAATAAAAGGTGGATTAATTATGTACATGAATGTTTCGCATGTGTATGTTCCACATGCTTTGCAAATTTATTTAACCTTCGTTAACTAAATGTATGTAAATTTGCATTTCTACCAGTATGCTGTAAACTTTTGTGGCCTACAATATATATATATATATATATATATATATATATATATATATATATATATATATATATATATATATGAAAAACTCAAAAAGTATCACGTGAGGGTAGCAAATGAATGCAATGTCCCACAGGAAAAAATGAAATGGTGTTTCCGAGTACTTTCGAACTTTATTAAGTCTTACTCATTGGTGATTTCTTGTTTTGGGGGCGGTCTTTTATACTTTTCTTTCTTATATATGCCTCTAATATAATATTATTTCTTGTAGTTATCCTTGATAAAGAACTCAATAAAATTCGAAAGTACTCGGAAACACCATTTCATTTTTTCCTGTGGGGCATTGATTCATATATATATATATATATTTATATATATATATATATATATATATATATATATATATATATATATATATATATATATATATATATATATATATATATATAGAGAGAGAGAGAGAGAGAGAGAGAGATACATAATTGAACAATAACGTTAAGTGTATGCGGTTAGGTAACTAAAGAGTAATAATCCCTTAATCTGTTTTCTGTTAAAGTAAACGCTATCTCTTACAAAAGGCTTCTTGGAATTTCTCCTTTTTATTCGCGTGCGATTCTAGTCGAGGGCGATTCTACATCTCACTATGTCGGTCGGTCGGTCCCCGTTTTGCCTTTTCTTGTTTTTGTAATAACATTGTAACTATTGGGCCGATTCTAACATAATGAAACTCTTATGTTGTTTTACATTCTCTTTCGAGAGATATAATTTCAAAAGTCATCCCAAGGTTAGTCCGGGAATTATTGAAAGTTTTGTAGGTCGTAAAGTCATAAATCAGAATAAGTGAGAGCACATGACTTTTCGGTCAGCAGACCTTGTTTGAGAAATGGACAGTTGCTCAGTCGTATGGGTTGAATAACTTCAGGGGGCTTTCCTAGCGGATTAAGGATTTTTTACTATTGCCCTTACCTATCCGCAGAACAATGTGACGTCCACTATTCAAGTGTCAGCCAAATCGTGCAAGCCTACCAAAAACAGTCTTTTTCCTCGACACGGAAAGGCAAATGTGGCCAAAAGCGGAAAACATCAGAAGACAGAACTTTGCTGCAAAAAAGTTTTAAAAACCCTAAACTTACTAGTAATGATCTTCAAAAAGAACTAGCAGGTGCTCAAATTAGCGTTTGTTGCAGTAGTGTAAGACGACTTCTTCTGATTGCTGGAAGAGCGGCAAGAAGGCTCCTTCGTAAGCAACTTCTTATAAGTGCAATGGAGAAGAAACGTGTGCAATGGGCTAGACAATACAAGACCTGGACGAGGAAACAATGGAGAAAGGTTCATTTCACGGTTGAATCGCATTTCAAGGTTCAGGGTCAGAGATGTCAGTACGTGAGAACACTCGATGAACCGATTCGTGCAGGGCACATTGAACAGTACGTTAAACCCCCATCTAAAGTAATGTTTAGGGGCTCTTTTTCTTCTGTTGGTCCTATACGTCTTGTACCAGTAATTGAAATGATGAATTCCTAGAAATACAACGATTTAATTATCAAAATAGTGGTTCCCGATCTCATTACAAGTTTTTTCAAATGGTGTTGGAATATTTCAGCAAGATCTCGCTCCCTTTCATGCATCTAAAAAATTGATGAAGGCATTTCAAGATGAAAATATTCAAGTACTGCAGTAGCCAAGGAACTCACCGGGTTTAAATCCAATCAAAAACCTTTAGGCTATAGTGAAAAACTGTCTTTCAAAACACGGCTGCACGTCAAAACCCAAGCTCATTAGTGCAGTCCTTCAAATATGGTTTCATGACGAAGAAATAAAAAATATTTGTGCAACACTGGTCGATTCCATGTCTCAACGGGTAAAATGTATTCTTAAAGGTAAAAGAGGCCATATTATAAAGTACTAAACATAAAATATATGGATTTTGTTCCCAATAAATTGTTAACATGTGAGAAAGTGTTTTATTTAACCGGTATATACGGTTAAGAAGGCAATATTGTAGCTAACTTAAGGTTTTCATCAAGCTCTGGGAAGAGCTCTTCACACAGTCACGAAAAGATAACGCATAAGCTACATAGCCTTTCTAAGACAAACCAAAAATATTTGTCTATCAATAGGCTATTTTAATTATTATCGCTGCTTTCGGATAGAATGAGAAATTTACTTTTCCCCATTCCAGAAAGCCTGACTTATGTGTTATCTTCTCGTGACTGCGAAAATAGCTCCTGCCCAGAGCTCGATGAAGAGCTGAGTTAACTACAACATTGCCTTCTTAACTGCATAATTATGACTGCGCAATTGCAAATAATTCTCGATATATATATATATATATATATATATATATATATATATATATATATATATTTGCGTGTGTGTGTGTTTGCATTAATATATTAAAATGTCTCAGGCATAGTGCCGATTGAAAAATTACTCTCATCTTTTCTAGATTTTATCATTTGCAGTTTATTAAGTTTGGTATCATTACCCATAAATTTCTCCTGAGCAAGAAAATTCGCGTGGAATTCTGAAGTTACAATTTAACACATGAATACAGTCCAAGTTATATTCGACAGAAATTCTGATTTATTAGGACTCCATCGTATTTAGACTACGACTCGAGTGCTTAGGCTTACTCCGTTACCGAAGTCTTGTTAATAACCTTTTTACATTTAACGAATGAATAAATTCAAGCTTTTCATATATATTGCGATAGATCTTTGTACATATAAGGCATTTTATGAGAATTTTTCGATATTATAATAGTTATTATTAAACGGAATAAGTGGCATGATGAGGCATAATCTAGGCCGTCTTGCAAATGTTTTCCGAAGTTGTGATTCTCCTCAATGCTAAAAAGAAGTCTGTTGTTTACTATACATGGACGTGATGCCACGAACCTATATAAAGAGAAGGTGACAAAGCATTCAAGAAGAACCAGGAACCATAAAAGAGTTGAAACTACCGTTCAATTGCATTCATCAACTCCCCCGAAGAGATTTCTACAATTCAATTCTTCCATACTTCTTTACATCGTATTTCTTTTCTTGTTCCTACTCCCTACACCGGAAGCATCATGGTGGTAAGTACCATATTATTTTTTTTAACGTATAAGACATTTAAAAATATAGTTACTTTAATAGACTCAATAAATCTTTAAATAAAAAGAATAATACTCGGTAAATTCCTACGACGTTCTAACTGAAAAAGAAAACAAAAATTTCTTCTACCCAAGAAAAACTTCTTCCCTATGCGTAGAGTTCAGTCCCAAATGATCAGAACGCCTGGATTTCTATCACAAAATATTTCATAACTTTTGCAAGATAAAATTCAGGGTTTCTCAAATTTGTGTATGATAATCTACAAGTAGAAACTATGTATGAATAAAAGTTATACAAATTTGTATGAATAAAACGAAAGTTATCATCAGATAAGTAATTTACTAGAGAAGTTGAAGTGTTCCAAATGATCCAAACGATAGCGAAAACAAAATTTCTTTGCACTATAACGATTAAATTATCCGTGGAAAACATTTGTGCAAGTTATAAGTAATTAGTATTAAGTGTGAAGGATTTCTTTTCAATGATGCTTTAAAATTTTCTCCCACAGGAACGAACCAAAAGTTGAAGAATTTCCCAGTTCATGAACTGTTTTCGTCTTCCTAGCTTTAAATCTCTTTCTGAGTGTCTTCCAAACATTTTCAAGGGGATTCAAGTCCGAACATTCACAAGAGTGATCTAATCATCGACTAGGAAAGTCTTCACCGACTTGGTCGTGTGGCAGAAGGCAGTATCCTGCATGAAAATTGCTGGTTGGGATCGGAAGCTTGTGCATTCACTGTGCTCCGTAAGAGCACAGGTGCCACAGTGCCTTCTAGCGAAATCCCAGCCAAGGTCATGAAACTTCATAGACCAAACTTCATTTTTTGGGGTGCAAGTGATAGACAATCCTTCGCATGCCTGGGACGAACGAATCTCCTGCTATCGGATCAGGGAAAATTGAACTTAGATTCTTCATTTAATTGGACTTAAGCTCCATTGGTCATCCATCCATGTAACGTGCTCATTGGCGAATGCAAGACGAGACTTCTTCGTACACCCGCTTGACCGCGGGTGTACGAGCGTCAAAATTGTCTTCTTTCATCCAACATGACATAGTATGTCTGGAGACATTGATGGCCAAAATCTAACTAATCTTTCGAGAAACTGCTGCAGCCGTCTTGAAACGGTCTTTCTTAAAAATATTGATAAGGGCTCGTTCTTCCTTTTTTGAGGGCTTTATTAACCCATTGGTTGTTTACCAGCCTTACATAAAACTATTTTGTCATAGGTTGGCAGAATATTTTTGACTACATTTTTGGAGAGCTTGACAGTCTCTGCAATGCCTCTAATTGAAAGACCATCTTGGTAACGCGGATAGAGAGAGGCGTAACAGCTTTCTGGGGCATGTTACCTGGACGACAGTTTGAAAGAAAATGACCTAATGTACACGAGTTTAAACTGAAATTAGTTACTATGTAAACAAAGCCGATTCTGTTTACAAGAAACATAAGCGTTCGGGTTATTTTGGGACACTTCAATTTTTCTAGTAAATTGCTTATCTGATAATAATTTTCGTTATATTCATTCAAATTTGCACAACTTTTACTTATACATAGTTTCTATTGATAGAAATAGAGGCTTTCTGATCTTTTAGGGCTCTACTATATAATTTCTATTTAACATACACTCTTATAACCAAATAAATTTAATTGCTCAAATATTTATTTTTGAATAATGGTTTCTCGACATACAGCGTAGAAAAGTCCATCTGCCCATTTTTAAATGCAGTGTATCAGCCAAATCACCCAGAAATAACATCAAAAGACAAATACTATTTAATAATGCCAGAACTAGGTATGTATAACAAAATTCCTAATTGAACACTACAAATATTGTTAAAGAAATATTTTTGTAAAATCAAATTTCAAATAGTTTTCGTTAACAATCTAAAAATCAAATCATTTACTATAAAAGACCCGTCCCGAAGGGTCTTAGGAGCTCCATCATATATTTATTTAAATGCTTAGGGTGTTCTCAAGGCGCATACATTGGAAGATCGTAAGACGAAATTCTGTTCTATTGTGAATATTAGTAACAGTACGGTTAACATACTTCACAGCCTTGCAAACTGCGATAAGAGACCATATTATTTAGTACAAAGCTCTTTCCTGAGATATTTTTGCGATTTTAAATTTATACAAATCCCCTAATATCCTACATAATACCTCAATACCCTTCGAATTTAAGAAACTATATAAACTACCTGTCTCCGAGTTTAAATAATGATTTATCTTCGGTTCTCTTTACTGTGTTATATTCAGATTTTCCAAGACAAAGGTCTTATGTATGTACAATGTTAGGTCAAATTTGACGGTTTGCGTTACAAAAATTAAGCCACAATATCTCAACCAAAAATAAATGTATTTGAAAAATTCAAAACTATGAACTAGATTATGGCTGGGAGATAAGAGTTTTCCAAAAGTTCACTCAGCTTCCCCCACGGCCTCAAGATGGATCCGAATCTTGTCGCATGCGTTCCTCACTGTGTCCCTGGGAAAGATCTTAGAGCACCTCATTGATCTTGGCCACTAGCTCGGCCTTGAAGTTAGAGGCAGTGGCGGATCCAGGATAAAAATTTGGGGAAGGTTAACCTGAACTCCTCCCTCTAATAAATAACAGCATCTCATCAAGGAGTGACCACTGACTCTATCAGATCCGATTTTCCCCAAACATCAGAAAATTATGAATTGTGGTTTCTGGATGTTAGCTAAGGTATAATACTGAATTTAATAATAATTTTTAAAATTTACCTGTAGTTTAGACATGTATCATATAAGGTAAATTCGATCGCAATAGTTTAAAAAAATGTTTTATATATATTCTATATTATTACATAACTTTCTGAATAGCAGAATACAAGTTCGGCTTAAAAAAGAAACGGGTCTGAAATTTGGGGGGAGGGAGCTTCAGCCTCCTAGTCCATCCCCCTCCCCGTTGATCCGCTCCTGGTTGTAAACAGAGTGTCTGGTCTCTTTCTCAAACGTGCTCCACTCAGTAATACATGGGATTAAAATGCAACGGATTAGGAGGCCAGAGAGTGGCGCTGGTAAAGTCGTAGAAATTCTCCGACAACCACTTCTGACTATTTCTGGAGGCATGACTTTCCAGCAGCAAACCCCTCCATCCATGGTTCGACCACAATCTCCAGCAGCTCCACATAGCCTGGCCAAAGATGTGGGGCAGCATGACGTCACCTTGATTGGAGACACACCCAAAGACTATCACAGTTGGGGGGAACTTGGTCCTTCATTAATACATGGAACGTCGTATGGACTTTAAGCAAGCCACCTGTTGTTCTGGGTGGCTATTGTGCAACTGGTTCAGGAAGAATTTCTTTTTGTCTCAGAAAAAAAAGATCGTCCCCTGCTCAACAGGATGTTTTAGCTTGTTCAGGAGCTTCTTTGACTTTCTCAAGCAGTTCCCCTTGTCCTTGCCTGACAGAATTTGTCTCTTACTCCTTTTGTACGAGTGGTAGCGAAGGTCTTTGTTCAGCGCCAGCTTCATGGTGGTGACGACTACAACCACCTCTCTCGCTCAAGCCTAAATTCCCTTATTCGGTTCTTCCATCACTTTGTCCTGTAGTTGTTTGGTTAATTCCGACTTGCGAACTCACTCATAACGCCTGTTGTGTTCCTTTCTGTCGGTCGCGTCTTCGTAGTCTCCGTTGCAGCTGTCCATGACGCGTCTTACAACCTTTTAGTGTTAACAGAGCATTGAATATCAGTCATTTTCTATTATTTTCTACTATTCAGATGGCTTCCAGTTCTGCATGATAGCTAACATTTTCACAACTAAAACTTTGTTCTGTTGCTGTCCAACGCCGTTGAATATTTCACCGATACGTCAACCTGTTCCAGAAAAGGGAGACATTAAAAATCGTCAAATTTAGCCCAAACACCTTATATATTCAAACGTCCCTTACATTTAACGTATGCACAGTGGCCATAATTAATCATGTCACACTTTACGCTGAATTTCGTTCAGAGAGGGACGATTTAATATATTATTATTTGATGAGAGATGGAATGTTTGGGGTAGATTTAATTATAAATAAACTAGATAGGACATTTACCAGTAAAATCAATTAAATTTATCAAATTCGTTACGTTATTGCGGTATTTCAATCATTAGTATCGAAACATTTTAAAACTATCGAAACATTTTGAAACTGTCGAAACATTTTGAAAAGGTTTTGTTTCAAAACAGCCTACCAAATTTCCGCAAATTTTCATTTTTCCAGCTGAATTAACTTTATATATATATATATATATATATATATATATATATATATATATATATATATATATATATATATATATTTTAATCATCGATATAAGAAAAATATTTGCATTTACATTTGGTTATTATTTTATCAAAATTATTTCTAATAATTCTTTTATAATATCAAAAAACAAAATGGTGAAGTTCAGAAATAAATATAACTATATTTTAGCAACGTGAAAGGGGGGAAATTTAGTTTAGATTTCCTTTTTATAATTATTACAATTGGCGAAGTTCAGAAAATTTATAAAAATTTAACCATGGCAGCATTTTTTGCATTTTAAATTTTAATCTTAGTAGCGAAGCCATAACCTGCTCTTTATAGATATTACTATTAATGGTGGTAGTACTACTTCATGTAGTTGCATACGTTTAAGAACTAAGGTTATATTTTAATATTTGTTCGTGGATGTGTCAATATTCACAAACGAGGCCCCCCAAAAAGGTAAACTATAGAAATCGACAACATTAAAAAATAGAAGAAAATATATCAATTAAAATAAATTATAAAAATACGCCAAATTTAATAATTATTTGTTCAGAATTCATAATTAAACAAAAAAAAACTCATACGCAAAGTACCTTTCATATAAAGTTGCTGGATTATAATTTAAAGTTTTTTAAACAAATTAAAATAAGAGCTATTTTAAATCTCCTACATAGATTATACTTAATTTTTAAAACGAGCTCAGAATCTGAAAATACTTTAAATGTATTTAATGAAGTTTAGACAGGTCTGATTGATAAATTAGCTTAGCTTCATCTGCAATTTAAATGGATTAAAATAACTGCATTTTCGGAGCAAATATAAAAGCAAATTCGAATTTAATAAAAAAAATCGAACAAAAATAATTTGAGTTCTTTTATTGGTTTAAAAGAAAAAAAAACTGTAATGTGAAGATTAAAAGTTTAAGGAATTTGCTCTGATCTGTGTATTTGCAGAGTTCTTTGTTTGAATGGATCTACATATGAATGTAGACAAAGTGTGTTTCTGTCTCTCTCTCCCCACTCTTTTCTCTCTCCCTCTCTCTCTCTCTTTCTCGCTCTCTCTCTCTCTCGCTCTCTTTCTCTATCCTGCCCTATCTTCCCCTCTATCTCTACTATCTCATTCCTCCCCTCTCCTTCTCACCTCTCCTCACCCCCTCTCTCCCCCCCTTTCTCTCACTATCCCCTCTCTTCCTTGCACTGCCTACTTATATCCTCCTCTTTCCCTATCCCCCCATCCTTCTTTCCTTTATATCTCTTCCCTCTTTGGAAGTTAGAATGGTCCCACTTTTTGAAATATTCCAATGCAGAGATTTGTAAATAAAAGAAAAGAAAGAAATGTCTTTGTTATTACATCAAACAGAGGAAGTTTGCAGTGCATATAAATAACATTTATGTAGCCTTGGGATTTTTATTTATGTACAAATGTTGGGGAAATTTAAGGGGTAAAAGTATGACTTGTTTCCGTTATTTTATTCAAGACATCAACTTGCAGGAGGACAAAAGACTACTGAAACACGATTGGGAAAACAATGACATTGCTAAATTAAGTCTTGTCTCTTTCCACAACTTGCACTCAAAGATTGTTTTCAGAATACATGTGAGGAAATAATGATATTTTAGAGCCCCAAAATATAATATAGGAAGGATCATTTACCTCCAGGAAAGTATCGGTTCAAGATAATTAGTGGGGAATTCAATCACAAAATTTGGGAACAAATCACGTTTGCCATTCGGTAGGAAAATTTACAATAGGGAAATTAACGTAGAACGAGGTTTGTCGAATTTGCAGGAGTAATCCTTTACGTTAGAAAGTCCTAGACCGAAAACGAACAAACAAAGGATGCAGACATAATCTTCAACGGGAACAAATTTCATTAAGCACAAATCGGTTATCAGTTATTTCGACACGATTTAGCAATAACAAAACAAGTTTAAAACAAGACAAAGAGAACACCCATGGGCACTTGACACACAAAGTAAAATAAAACATTTTAAATTACACGAGCAAATAAGTTTAATGAAATTAAAGATAAGGTAACATTAAATTAATAATCATGCTACATAAAATTAAAGATTATACAAGGTAAAATTAACGATCATGCGACATAAAATTAATGATGATGCGACATGAAATTAATTATCATGCGACATGAAATTAATTATCATGTGACACCTTATTAATGAACATGCAACATAAAATTAATGATCATCCAACATAAAATTAATGATCATGCAACATAAAATTAGTGAGCATTCAACATAAAATTAATGATTATACTACATAAAATTAATGATCATGCGACATAAATTTAATGATTATACGACATAAAATTAAAGATCATGCCTCAGAAAATTAATGATCATGCGATATAAAATTAATTATTATGCGACATAAAATTAAGGATCACGCGCCATAAAATTAATGATCACGCGCCATAAAATTAAGGATCATGCACCATAAAATTAAAGATCACGTGACATAAAATTAAGGATAAAATGACATAAATTAAGGATCACGCGACATAAAATTAAGGATCACGCGCCATAAAATCAAGGATCATGCGCCATCAAATTACGGATCGCGCGACATAAAATTAAGGATCACGCGACATAAAATTAAGGATCACGCGCCATAAAATTAAGGATCACGTGACATAAAATTAAGGATCACGCGCCATAAAATCAAGGATCATGCGCCATAAAATCAAGGATCATGCGCCATAAAATTACGGATCGCGCGACATAAAATTAAGGATCACGCGACATAAAATTAAGGATCATGCACCATAAAATTAAGGATCACGTGCCATAAAATTAAGGATCACGTGTTATAAAATTAAGGATCATGCGCCATAAAATTAAGGATCACACGCCATAAAATTAAGGATCACGCGCCATAAAATTACGGATCGCGCGACATAAAATTAAGGATTACGCGACATAAAATTAAGGATCATGCGTCATAAAATTAAGGATCACGCGCCATAAAATTACGGATTGCGCGCCATAAAATTAAGGATGACGCGGCAAAAATTTAAGGATCACGCGTCATGAAACTAAGGATCACGTGCCATAAAATTAAGGATCACGCCATAAAATTAAGGATCACGCGCCATAAAATTAAGTTTCACGCGCCACATAAGGATCATGCCACATAACTCTCACTCGAAATATTCGACAATACCTGACACTTTTTTACAATGAGAACGTTGGAGAATAACAATGATACGATGTCACATGCCATACACCTACAATACACCTACTATAGACCTAGCATACACCTACTATACACCTACCATACACCTACCATACACGTACCATACCCCTATCATACACGTACCATACTTTATCTCCTCGAATTCAAAGCCAAAGATATGTAAAGAAAGTGGCGAAGTTGGAAGAAGTGAAGATGCGTGGATGAAAATCACAGGTCCTCTTGCTGGCATTGAGTCTGGGAAGGCATACTTCGTGCGTTGGGGCTTGTAGGGCACGCACCCCCCAGATGTCTACAGTAGAGAACTTTCCAACGCTACACCTCGCATCTTGCGGGTGCCTAAAAACATGATAAGGAGGCGAGAGATGGAGCGGGGTGAGAAGAATATTACACACAACTCTCCCGGAAGAGAGACACAAAAGAGGGGTGAACCGCCCTCCACCCCAAGCCCCAACGAGAAAGGAAGAAAAATGGTTGACGAACTTCCTAAAGAAAGGGCGAAAAAAATAATGTAAATGTCTAGAAAGGATAAAGCCTAGAGTGTTTCAATCTAGTATGAGACTGCCTATAGGTGGGGGGAAGTTTATAGTAGCACCAATTTATAGGGGTGACCAGTATGGTGAAGGAGAATTGAGTATCTGACTCAAAAAATGATTTCTTCACGGAGTTCTTATTTTGGCTGAGCTTACTCGAGGTTTCAGGGTAAATAGAGGTTAAGAAGGACGTTGCAAATATATACTTTATTCTAATATTGGCCTATTAACGGGGCAAGCGGCACGTCACGAAGTTACTTTGAGGGCGACTAGCAGTATATATATATATATATATATATATATATATATATATATATATATATATATATATATATATATATTCAACGCGAAGTATTAAATTCTGGAACGACAAGAATTGGTGAATTTAAAAAGGGGAACGTGAACGGGATAATCTTCTTGACGACAGAAATCTAATAATCTTTATAATACAATAAACATTCTAACTGAGCTGCTTCGACTATTTATATCCATATTCTCTAGAGGGCGTGGCCTAGACTCGTCCGTGGGATGAGCTTCTGTTGCCGAGTTCATTGTTCTCGACCCCAAATGCCAAGCTACCGAAAGCTGTGTACGTCGAATTACTTACATGTCCCAAGTTTGATCTATATAAAAGTATACGCTTGTCGCAGCTTTGTGATAGAATTCCTTTTGGTCAACGGGTGTATTTACCCAGGTGCTTCGTGCACTCTCGTCTTTTGATAAATCTATTTGAGACGCGAATTGTTTGTTTATGCGTTGTGTTATTGACACAGGCAAAGCCCCGGTGGAGAATGGAGTAACAATCTATTTGATAACGGGTGGGGGTGAAGGTCTTGTTGACATATTAGGTAGTCTGTTTACAAAATTGTTTAGGAGGAAGTAATGGCGCAACCAGCGATCACTGGCAACCCCATACTGACGACATCTTTCAACGTCGCCCCATTCGTGGCTTATTAATTCTTGCACTCACGGGAGAAGGACATTATTGTTATTCACGCAACTCTCTTGCTCGGTTGCTACCATTGCTCCCTGGAACTTGCCTTCATCACCCTCCAAGAAAGCTCTTTACCCACGAGAACTGCAGTCGCCCTGACTTAAGGCAACCAAGAAGAATTCCAACCATAAACCTTGTTAATATGGATAAATTGTGAGTGTGTTGACTTAACTCATCGCTCAATTATTGACCCTGTGAACGCTCCAGTAGGATTTCAATGACAAAGGCGAACTCTTCTGTTGTACTTTTTTTTCTAAAAGATGACTTGAAGACATGAAAAACTACACGTTGATCAACCTTTTATTAACAACATATAGCGTACAACATTCATTAATAAGAGACTAACACAAACAACAACATAGGCACTGGAATAAGCGAATGAAACAATACTTTTCAACGTGTGGTTCGACCCCATCAGCCTACGATGCGAACCTTTTGATGTCATTTTGGAAGTCCAAGTACAAGCATTGCCTATTTCAGTAGAATGTTCTAACTGCACTTAAGTCTTGTATGCTATAATACTCTTTTGGACTTTTCCTAGAAAAGAGATAAGTTTTATAGGAGCATAATTACTCGCAAAGCAGCTATCACTATTCTTGTGGACTGGAGTCACGTTGATGACTCGCCATTCAGAAAATATTTTTGAGCTGCGCGCGCTGATGTCTACAGAAAAGGTAGACCCCGCTTCAGTTTTAAGAGCACTACTGACGCCAGAAACTAAGAAAACCTGTATCAACATACTGTCCTACATATACTGTCATAGAACGACATTTAGTCTTTACTGATGCAGTAAAACAAGGAGTGAGATTACGGGGTTCCATGTCCTCAAAACTGTTTAGTGCACTGATTGAGGAAGTTAACAGAAAATTGAGTGGAAATAAAAAGAGTATCAAAATTAGAAAATCACATTTAATTCATTTTTGTCTTGCAGATGACAGCTTTATTTGGTTCAATCCGGAAAAATTGCAGTTAATGATAACAGTAGATATAATCACAAGCCACAGTTGGTGAAAATAAACTGTTCCTAGATAAAGATAATGAGTAATAGTTTTTCAGAAGAGAGAGCCATTAGAATTGACCATCAATTTGAGATCATGGGACAGAAATACTTATACTTAGGACACTGTGAAGTTTGCTGGATGAGAGAAAAGGATATCAGTAAGGAGAAAAAAAATTAGAGTGGAGAATGTAAGAAAGCTTAACTACATTTTCGGAAGCGACATATGGCAGTGGCCAAAAGTCCTCGCGACACCTCTGGAACTTTAAGAATTCGATAAATGAAGGGTCATAAAGTTTTTATTTTTTTTACCAATGTGAATATAAGAATGAAATAAGGAGGAATAAATAGCAAAAATTTATATATGTCTCAAACAATCAACAAGAATGAACAAAATTTACCAAAACATGTAAAATCAGCGCCATATAACACATAAGAGGATGAAGCTCTGCGAAAATAACAGCAACATCAAACTGATACAGGAAACTCAGTAGCATGTCAAGAGATCCTTGCCAGTCATGGGAGCATTTATTCTTCGAGCCTTACTTTCTACGAGGGTGCGACACGTCAGGGGGGCTGGTGCAGGCCTATTCCTCGGTGATAACTGCCTTCAGTCGCTCATTGGAGGCTGGGTGACGATGTCTTACGGCCTCTCTCAGGTCCTGTCAGAGATTTCCATGCGGATTCAAATCCGGATACTGATTTGGATAGTCTATCACCGTGATATTGTTATCCCGGAACCATTATGGCACAAGCAAACTCATGGACGCGAGAGTGAGCAAATAGATTGAGCACACTGAAACAACGAGTACCGCTTTGATCCCAGTTAAAGCGGTGCTCGCTGCTCATTACGCTTCGTTCGAGCCCAACCACTGCACGGATTTTTTCGCATTTTAGGAAAAAAAACAATTTTCCGAAAAAACGATTCTCTTCTGTTCTTTTTTGTAGTTACTCAATATATATATATATATATATATATATATATATATATATATATATATATATATATATATATATGCAAATTTTGTTGAAGACCATGGTGTATTTTACCTTAGTTAATTTCCTTTGGAAACTTTCTATTCTTCTAAGGAAATTAACTAAGGCGAAATACACCATGGTCTTCAACAAAATTTGCATTCAAGAAAGACTGCTGCTACCCATCTACACTAATATATATATATATATATATATATATATATATATATATATATATATATATATATATATATATATATATATATATATATATATATATATATAAAGGGTGTTCCATTAAGACGGATCGAAGTTAGCAGTAAATAAAACAGTGTTATTGTTGAAAATTTATTGATTTCACTATTGGATCATGTAATTTGAGTCATGGCAATTATGTGTGAAAAATAATATCACCTAAATGTCCGACAAGGCTTCAGCGGCACACCTCCACTTGGTGATAAAAATTTTTTAGGACGTTTCTGCATAGTTGCTCCTCGATCTCACCAATATGCCTTATTATCTCATCCTTCAGTTGTTGAATTGTTGTTGGCTTGTTGGTATAGACCTTACTTTTGAGATGGCCCCAAAGGAAGAAATCTAAACACGATCGTGGTGGCCAATTGACCTCGCTTTTTCGAGAGTTGCTGTGACCTGGGAACTTCTCATTCAATAAAGCCATTGTTGCATTGGCTGTGTGGCATGTAGCACCGTCCTGTTGAAACCACAAATCTTCGACATCCATAGATTCAATTCAGGCCATAAAAAGTTGGTTATCATGGCACGGTATTGTTCGCCTGTCACCCTAACAGATTCCCGGCATCATTTTTAAAGAAATACGGCCCAATGATTGCGCTAGCAAAAAATGCAGACCTTTTGTGGATGCAGTGGCTTTTCAACAATCTTCCTGGGATTTTCATCAGCCCAAATGCGACAATTCTGCTATTAACTAATCCACCAAGATGAAAATGGGTTTCATCACTTAAGATGATTTTTGCGAAAAATCATCATCGGCTTGTTTTTGCTCGTGCACACAATTGACGAATGTTCGGGGCTTCAAATGGTCAGCAGTCTTCAATCTTGTTTTTGTCTTGTTTAGCTCGTTCTTTTCCAAATTAACAGTGAGACAAAGAAAGAGGGAGAGAGATGTATTTGCTCTAGTTTAGATATCTAAAATGCACTTGTTTTAAGTGCATTTTAGTGTGCTCTCTGGTCCCAGGGCTTACAGTTGATGAGTCCTAGCAACACACCTTCACTTTATTTCTATACAATCGTTTCTCTCCGTTCGTAATTTATCTCTTTCTTTAAAAAGAATACACATTCTGAAGAGGATCTGAGCCGGACACATTTCTAGAAGAAAACGCCACAGTATGGAGAAAAGAACTCTTAAAATGGGCACTTTTATACAAAAGTGAGCGAGAAGACGACTTCACAGGAAGTAGGAAGAGGAAATTTACTCAATGGCAGAAGTAACGTGGCAAACACGAGTGGTGGACCTTAATCAGGAAACATCTCTTTGGAACTGAGGGTTAGGGGACTGAGGGTATTAAGGTAGATAGGTCAGATACTTAATTTCCAATTTCGTTCAATTTCTTTAGAGTGTCTCTTGACGCGTGAAGACGGCAATGATCTCGACAGGACTCCCCTCCTCCACTCCGTCAGTTGTTCTTAGGCGATGCTTTCGTACACACCTTTCGATCTATTTCATCTACTTCATGACCATATTTGTAATTTTTGATTGGTTCCTCATGACTAAAAAAAAAACAAAAAAAAACAGCAAGTGAACATCACCATATATTTTGGGGGGGTGGAATTTGAGATTTGAGCAGTAATTTCAAACCATCGAGGCATTGTTGTAGGAAGCCCGCTTCTCATCGAATGGCAATAATCTTTGGAAAAAGGTAAACTAATTTTGGATACGTAGAAGTAGTGTTTTGAAGGGGGGAAGGGGAGGGGGAGGGGGAGTGGCTGTCAATTTCGACTTATTTTAGAGAACTGGTTTTCAACCTGGGGAGCGTCGGTAATTTCAAGGAAGGCGGGGAACGAACCCTTGGGCAACAAAAACAGGAATTTATTTAATTGTATTTTTTGTTCTCTTATGGGGAGCATTTGTTAACATTAGCAGTTTGGGAGGTCTTATTTTAATACCAGGGGGTGCGTGGATGGGGAGGATCAATTTTTAGAGAGACCTGGTATGGAAAAATTTAAGATTCACTGTTTTACAGGAATTTCTTAGTTGATATAGGTTTAGCCCAGGGCCGCTTTAAGGAAATGTGGGGCCCGTAGCACAAGGAACAGCGGTGCCCTCACCAGTATATATATATGAAGAAAGCTCACAAAGTGCACGTGAGTCAAAGTTATGCAGATACACCCACAAAGGAAAAGTGAAAAACGATTCCGAGCGCTTTCGTCTTTATTCTTAAAGACTTTTTCAAGGAATGAACAGGAGGCTGGACATATATTGCCCTAAATAGTGGAATGGGGAATTAGACTACCCACTTTTGAACCTTAATTAAGGGGTACAAAATCGTGAAACAATCGTTTTTCACTTTTCCTTTGTGGGTGTATCTGCACACACACACACATATCTATATATATATATATATATATATATATATATATATATATATATATATATATATATATATATATATATATATATATATATTGTATCTCACTCCCACCCCCCCATTTTTTCTTCTGCAGAGAGGGACAAAATTTAAAAGAACTGCTCGTATGGCTGGGAGGACTCAACTGAAAAAGGAGGGTTTTTGTACACTTTTTATTCTTTTTTAAAGAACCACACCGAGTACTACTATCACATAATGCCAGACTTATTATACTATGCAGTATGCTCTAGGGAAGCTTTCTTATATATAGTAATATCATATATAATAATAATATAAAAAATCAGGAAAATGAATTATTATTTTGTCTCGGCCTTCTGTGCCTGAGGGCAAAATACTTAATTATTACTAATTTTTTACATCCCCGCGGGACCCGTAACACGTGCTACATGTGCTACTAGGTTTATGCAACTATGGGTGACTACAGTACGCAGAGGCAATGCAAAGTAGGTTTCATGTAGCGCTGATTTCGTTGGTTTCGTGACAGCTCTGAATCCGCTGCAGGGGTCTATCGAAGCTCCATTTACTTAATGCACTTACCCGAGGGAATGTTTAAACCTTTGTTCTCTAATAAATTTTCATTTATTTATTTTCCTTCTATGATCTCCCTTTATCTTTGTGATAGAACGAGTTGAAGCTGCGTTAATTTCAAATCCTATCCCATATTATTTAAAACCACGATGCTGCCCACGTGCATCTTCGATTCGAAGCTTGGAGTCTTATCACAGCCACCGGATGTCAATGTTTAAACAAGGAGGTTATCGTCCCCCCGTTCGCCCCATACGCCGACCTTGCCAGATTGAGTTAGGCTTATGGGCAGATAAGGCATTGTTCTCCGGCTCGGCTGTGCGTTCCCTCGAAGCTCCCACCCCATTGTCCCCCACGCCAAGGAGATGTCCTGGCTATTTATATGAAAACTTTACCACTAAGATCAGATTGGAGATCCAGATTTTCGACGCGAAACATCACCACGACCCTCTCTCCCTTTGTGCGCCAAGGGACCTCGACCTCGAGATTCACCATCACTTGTCCAGAAGGAGGACAATATCCCTTGAGTGCCAAAGTTCGAGCCTTTGCGACGCCGAGTCCAAAAGGCTTCCCCCTTGTTGTTCAGAGGAGAACAGCACTAGAACAGCCATTGTTCGTTCGAGTCCCGTTGACAAGAAACGGTTCTCACCCTTCCCCCTTGTTGTTCAGAGGAGAACAGCATTAGAACAGCTATTGTTCTTGAGCCCGTAGACAAGAGAGGGTTCTCACCCTTCCCCCTTGTTGTTCAGAGGAGAACAGCATTAGAACAGCCATTGTTCTTGAGCCCGTAGACAAGAGACGGTTCTCACCCCCCCCCCTTTGTTCAGAAGAGAACAAGGTAGAACAGCCATTGTTCTTCAAGCCGTTCGTCGAGAAACGGTTCTTCTTCCCAAGACGCCACGTCCGGATCCTTTTATTCCCCCCCTTCGGCTGGAACTCGCCAGCGGACCGAAAATTCCTTCAAGCCACCTTCCACTGCACCACTAGTGTAAAAGTTACGTAAGCCAAACGTCACCTTTGAGTACTTAACCCTTTTGTCAATTTTATCCTGTGCTTTAAATGGTTTATCGAACCATCCCATCTCTTTAACTCTATATTTGTTTTACCTTTTCAAATCCTTTAAATCCTCGGATTAGCCCGAGTCTCCACGACCCTTTCCATTCTCTGTTTATGTCAATATTTTCTGTTTTTGTGTTTGTTGATAGTTATTATTAATAAAACTCTATTTTATTAATGATAGCAATATTATTATTCTTGAGCTCAGTTCCACTTCTTAAGCATATCGAAGATACATAATATCGGCCGCCAGACATTAACGCACTCTAAAGATAATTAAGGAAGTTCCCTCAACGAATAGTGATATATGGTATCGTCGGGAGTCATTCTACGACAATCTTCAACGTTTCCATCACGATCGCGAAAAATTTCCCAACTGGGGATCTTATCGCCCCCGAATGTAGAGCGCAATAGCAACGAGGCCAAGTCACGGAGAAAGTTTGTAATGAAAGTGGTGAAGATAGAGAAAGTCATGTAGGAAGATAGCCGCAGATCCTCTCGTAAACATTGAGCCCGGAAATACAAATTCTGATTGTTGAGGCCAATAGGGCACACAAACATCCACATGTCAGTTTACATCGTCGTGTGTAAGTAAGGCCTTATTCTCCTTTTAGTATTATTTCCATATCTAAATTCCTGGTTGATGGAGTGCGTGGCCTCGGAAATCTTCTTTGTTAATGCTGTCTGGAAGGATACAATACTTACTTTGGTTCAGACAGCTACCACACCTACCAAGCAACATCCATAGGTTCAAATCTCCATTGGTTCCTAATCGTAGCGTTTTAAGTGTTCGTTTTTAGAATAAAAATTAATTCCTCAACAGTCTATTTTTTTTACCGGACGGTCTCCGTATCAATGCGCACAATCGGCTGTAGCGATTTGCTTCCGATAAATAATGGAGAGCGATGCATCACTGCGTATTTCCATACTCAATTTATGGCGTACGCCCGTACATGTGTGTATGCTAGAAATACACTATGTATGTCCTATACGTACGTACATATACGGATCTGGGCGTGGACGCGGCGTTAATTTGACCTTGTCAAGAAAACTGATAAATGCGATCTTTACATCGAATCCCCCCTAAGAATACCTCTCCTGAGAATTCCCCCTCCCCCAAACACACATACACACCTACAGCCGGGCGGAGGAGATGTGCGCATAAAAAGACAAACAGATAGGCAGAAAAAGGTGGGAATTGTAGAGAAATAGGCTGGTTACTATCCGGAAATTGGCTACAAAATTAGAGATCTAAAGATCGGTAGACGAAGGTTTTGTATTTAACAAAGATACGTAAGGGATAAAAGAGGAGCATTAGGAAAATAGACAAAATACATTGACAGAAGAGGTACACGAAAGAAAATAGAAAAATTAAATCCTGGCTCGCGATTCTCAATCGGGAAAACAACTAATGGGTGCAAACTGAGCGGAGCGGATTTCCATCAGATAACACAAGTGGTGTCTGACAGTGCGGAGTTAAGGATCAAGAATAGAACTCACAAACCAGGACGAACTTTCTTCCTCCAACTCCTCTTTACTGCTCCTCCTGCCACTCCCCCTCCAATTTTAACCCCTTCTTTTGAAAGGGATTAGTAATATTCGCTTAAAATGTATAATGACGTGGATACTTATGCTAAATATCTCTCAATGAGTATCATTAGCATTCACTAAAACAGAGTAAGAGCCTTTGACGAGCGGCCGACTGTAAAATATGATTCATAAATCCTTTTTTGGTGATTTTCTTCTATGGTTTAGGAAACCAAGACAAAAATAAAAGAAAAGATTAAATTGAAATGGAGAGAAATGATTAGTCCCGACCACCATCGCTCTGCACCGTCTAATCGATATACATATACTTTGTGAGTTTCTCATATATATATATATATATATATATATATATATATATATATATATATATATATATATATATATATATATATATATAGATATATAGTGTGCAAATTATTTCGGACAGTGGTGAAATAATACAATTATTTGATAATTGTTGTTTATATTTGAAAAGAATACGTCAATGATAAAATAAATGGTACATTTGATATGAAATATGACCGCCCTTTGCTTTTAGAACCTGCTTTACTCGCTCTGGCATAGATTCAACCAAATTTGAACACATTTCTGCCAGTTCTTCGTTATGGTACCAGACATTGATAACAACACAAATCATCTTCTGCATCGACGAACAGTCGGTTTTCTCGATTCTACGTTTAATCATAGCCCATAGATTCTCGATGAGGTTTAGGTCAGGATAATTCCCAGGCCAATCTATAACGGTAAAGTCCACTTTTTTCGAAGAATGTGCGCATTATTTGGGAAGTATGGCTTTGAGCCAGATCCTGCTGGAAAATGCGCCTTCATCAGGAAAGTCTTTCTGCCTCTCGGGAAGCAAGTGACTCTGTAGGATTGCCTGGTATTTAACGCTGTTCATCATTCCCTCAATAATAACAAGGCGCTCTAGGCCTTTAGCGCTAAAACAACCCCAAAACATCTTCTTAGGTGGGTATTTTAGCGACTATTGAATGTGTCCTGGCTGAAGTGATTCATCTTTGCTTCGTCTTACTACCATTGACCTATGCCCATGTACTTCAAAATGCGAATCGTCTGAAAATATAACTTTCTTCCAGTCAGCTGCCTTCCATCCAGCATACTTGCGTGCAAAGCGAAGACGTTTTGTCTTCATAGCAGAAGTCAATAACTGTTTACTTACCGGTTTTCTAGCAAATCTGCCAACTTCAATGAGCCTTCGACGGACGGTGGAAAAAGAAACATTTACACCAGCTAAAGACAAATTTCTCTGGAGATCTTTACTGGTTTCTTGGGATCCTTCACACGATTTCTGATGAGAACCTTGTCATCGTGAAGTGTTTGTTGTCTTTCGTTTTCTCTACCATTTTTCTTGTCGCAGTGTTGAATGTTCACCAGTGTCTTCAGCTCTTTTCACAATGTCGCCAACAGTTGACTTTGCTACCTTCATTTCCTCAGAAATGAAGTGTGTGATATTCATAATAAATTTATAGTCTAATAATAACTGGAAGGTGAATATTCCGGCAGAACCAAGTACACCACGAAGCAAGCTCCCAGCAATAATCATCCACGACAAGCTCTGGTGTAGCCCTGCCGGGCTTACTGTAGCTAGGGCACAACAAAACAGTTGCCCGCTGTTACCAGTACACTATTCTGCACGGAAAACAAAAAAATTCATTAGTGTTGACAAAAAATAAGACATATTATGAAATAGTCCAAAATTTTGGTACTGTCCGAACTAGTTTGCACACTACTGTATATATAAGTCATACCGCAAAGAAACAAGATAAACGAAATAATTTTCCTCCGGAAAACTGTTTATCTTCTGATCCTTTGCCACATGACTTATATATATATATATATATATATATATATATATATATATATATATATATATATATATATATATATATATATATATATATATATGGGGGGGATATAATATGACCAACCAGGAACTTCTCAGAAATCAAATTCTTAAGAGTGAAATGAAGGCGAAGGTGTAGATTATTCTTTACTAAAATCAAGCGTTTCGGACCAATTCTTGTTCTGTCTTCAGTGGCTTTAACAGTAAGGAAATACATTGTAATATATTTAGATGTATTAGACACTATTTGATAATCTTTAGCCGAAACAAATAAGCGATAAATAAACAAAAACAAAAAGTCTGAATGAAATGACTAAAAATGAAACATTATAAGTAAACAAAATTGGAACATTAGTATTATTAGACATTAAAACCTACACACAATTTAACTAGAAATCGAACAACTAACCTAATGAAAATCTAAATAGTACACAAGACATAATAAAAGTCATACAGTGAAATGAGTAGACCAAAAAAACACGATGATTATACTATAGAATACGATTGAAAGTGAGGATGATTTAAATTGAAAAATAAAAACATTAACCTTCACCGTCGAAGTTTTGAGAGCAACTGACTGATAGTGTGAATATAAATGGAACAAGAAGAATTAGTCCGAAACGTTTGATTTTAATAAAGAATGATCTGGATTATCGCCTCTCTTTATTTATCTATTAATTATCTGCATCTATCAAACGCTCGATCTGTTCCTGCGGCCACAACGTTGTTCGCTCATAACTAACGTTCATTCATATGTGCGCGTAAACTGCCGGGCACACGATATGAAACGTTTACTTTTTTTAAGTATATTATATGATATTCTATATTATTTTATAATATTATTTTCCTAAGGGTCTTTGTCGTAGAATTCCCCCCCCCCCTTTTTGTTCTATTCTAAGAGTGCTAAGAGTGTCTAATATATATTGATATCTGAATATCTTAAAGAACAGAGCCGTTCTGAAACACGTAAGGATATATAAGAGAAACGAACATTAATCCCCAAATAAACTTATATTTTACCTTTATCAATGGAATACATAACATTTATACATTAACTACAGCAATACTCTAAATATTATTATAAACAAGAATTAATTAAATTAGTTTACCCACAAAAATTGGTTAACGTTTTCTCTACACACAACAATAATATAAGAATTAGGCTTACGGACTCATGTGGAGTTTAAAGGCCTCAGAAATGTTATTTACTCTCGACGCGTGCCACCGGCCAGATGTAGATGAGCGAGATCACACGGTTGTTTTGGCGAGGGTGGCAGCTGGGGGGTCCACACGTTCTTCCGGGGCAAGGGGGGTTCTTCAAGGACGAGAACCAATACGGTGCTTTATGCAACACCTAGGCAGTCGTGGTCTCTCTGGCGAAAGTGAGTCTAACTTGGTTCCTAAATCAAGTTAACTTGGAGTGCAGTGTGACCACCGAGTAACGAGCTTGAGGAGGAGCTTTTCTCCTTCGTTACTTATTTCCTTATAGACGAGGACTGAACTCGGGGAGGATCTTCTTCAAGGGCGAGAATAACGGAGGGGGGTTTCTCTGGCGAGAATAAGTTACTTAAAGTTCGGTGTGGCCACCGAGTAACGAGCTCGAGGATGAGCTTTTCGCCTTCGTTACTTATTTCCTTATGGACGAGGACTGAACTCGGGGAGGGTCTTCTTCAAGGGCGAGGATAACGGAAGGGGGTTTCTCTGGCGAGAATTATTTGAATTTGGTTCCTTACCAAGTTAACTTAGGAGTTCGGTGTGGCCACCGATTAATGGGCTTGAGGGGGAGCCTTTTCCTTCTTCTTCTTAATTCCTCAAGGACAAGGAATACCCCTGGTGTTTAAGGTGCACCAGGATATGAGGAGTCTCTCTGGCGAGAGTAAGTTGAACTTACCAAAGTTAACTTATCGTTTGGTTTGATAACCAGGGACTTAGCTCAAGGATGAGCTTCTTCTTAGCCCCTTAAGGTAGGTAGCCCTGCCTCTCTTGCAGGGTACTTCTTGGTCTGGCGAGCCAAGTACACTACCTCTCCAGTCTCGGTAGTTCGGTTTGATCCGAAGACTTCGTCACCTAGAGACTGACGTATACTTCCACGATTTTCCTCAAAGTTCCTCATTTATACCTCGTCACCCCACTGGGGGAGTGGTAAGGGGGAGAGGGGCTTGAGGACGGCCCCAGGAGAGTTATTTTGGCCAACGGTTTTTCACACGAAGTCAAACATCGGCTCCTCGTTAGCCTTCGAGATTGGGCGAAACACGTCTCCAATTTCTTATTTGACGTGAAACTGGATCTCACTCTCCTGGGGGAGATCTTTCATTTCGACCTTTAGGGTCTTTCATGGCACCAAGTTGTGCCACACTGCGGTTAAACACTGAACCCGCTGATGCCTTCGACGGATGTCTTTGCGGTAACCGCCTTGTGACTGCACCAAGATTGAACGGGGAGGGGGGATGACCATTCCCCTACAGTCTTAGTACTTCTGATACTCTTCTTTTATCACCAATGACCTTCAAATTCTCTTGATGCTGGTCATCAGGGCCGCCGAGAGAGGGGTACAGCCGGTACATCGAACTGGGGCCCAAGAACCGAGAGGGCCCCTTGTTTCCGTATCTATACAGAGCATAGATCAAATCTTATAGCGATAAAACTTTTTCATATATCTATTGCAGGGAGTAAATTCTAGTGGAAATAGTATTCTCTAGTTTACCTCGGAAAAAGAGTGCAACTAAAACTCGCCTTTGTTCTCGCGATGTTGATAAGAATATTTCGTCAATATGTAAATTATGTCATTTGTGTCGAAATGACATAACTTTAGTGATTTTTTTTTTTGCGTTCCAATCTGTTTTTTACAAATCAAAATATTTTATAAGGATTTTTTTTCTTTCTTTTAATCATTGAAATAAAATAAACTCTAGTACATATAAATTATGTATTAGATATATCATTGCCCTAGGTATAATCTGAAAAGTGGAGCAAGAATACCTGAAATTACAGAACAAAATAAGGTTGAGTGTATACTGATTGTTATTAAGTTGTTAATTGTCATGTTCTTACTTGTAACAAGTTGTTAATACCGTCTCATTTTCTGAGGAACAGATTGTTGAAATGCTTTTAAGTTTAGATAAACATAAAAGAGCAGTAAGTCAGATAAATGATGATGATCAAAGAACAGAAGTGGCACCTACTGGTACGGCAAGTATAATGACAGGATGTATATGTCAAATGTGGGTGTTGATATTGGTGTTCATGAGAAATTAACCGCAGAGAGAGTTGAAAAATGCGTCAGAAAGTCCCACTCAATTTCCCAACTTCATTTCCACGTGGCAGTAATCAACAAGCATTCCCTGAGAGTATATTCTCATTACGAAATCAAAATGGTTAAAGTTCAAGACAAGATTGGCTGGATTGGAGTCCATCACAACAGGCCCTCTATTGTTTTTCGTGCCGTTTCTTTCAAAAAGAAACCGAAAATTAAAAATCGCATTCGCGGCTAGCAACATCACAGGACTACGCTGCAAACATAAAATGTAGAAAACGAGCTAACAGAATTCCTGAGCTCGAAAGATGCAATTCCCATAGGTAGTGTTATTTGGCCTGGCGTGATTTTGATAGATGATTGAAATCAGAAACTACATTGAAAGTCTTATTGAAACTTCCATTGAAACTGAAGCAGTAAAATGGCACAATCCTTTGAGGCAGATCATAGACGTTGTTCTTTTTCTGGGGAAGAGAGGCATATCATTTAGAGGGTCTTCGCCAAGAATTGGAGATGAAAGAAATGAAAATTTTAAGCTTGGTAGAACTGGTGTCTCGATGGGATCCTGTTCTGAAATAATAAGTGCTAAAGGTGAAGGAATTGCAACAGAAAGGAGGGAGACTACAAGTACACTATCTCTTAGCAGAGACTCAGAACAAATTTGCTTCTATTTGCTCAAAACTTGTTGCACAACAAATTCTCTCATGTGTGAGAGAATTTGTCCTCTTAGTATATCTATATGTATTATTTATTTTATTATGTATATATACACACATACATACATATTTATATATATATATATATACACACATGTATACATATATTTTATTATTATTAAGTTATTAAGCTATTTTCTTAAAAGCTAGTTATTCATTTAGGGTCATTCTCAGGTAGTCTAGCTATCTAGTGGTTCGATTTCATCCCATATATTTCTTCGACTACTTTTAAGCCTTTGCCTAAAGTGTAGTCTCCTCCTGTATTCTCTTTTGGTGGGTCTAACTTTATTTATTGTTTCATTTGGATGTTCCTCCTCTAATTAGTGCCATATTTTCTTGGCACGTTCGTGTAAGAATTGATTAATTGGTTTTAATTTTGTTCTTTGATGTAGTTCTATTGATGGTATTTCTTCCAGTCTTGAGGTGTTAGTAATAAATCTAGTCGAGGAATTTTGGACGACTTGTAATTTTAACATTTTGGACAAAGTGTTAATTGGTATGAAGGGGTACGTTAAAATGGGGCGAACCTGGCCTAGGTATAGTTGTTTTTTTTTTGTTTTCTTTAGAGAGGTTTTTGAATCTTTATAGATAGGAAAGGTTCCTTTCTGTGTGTGTAGTTTTTTGATTTACATGTATATTGTACCCGTTTTTTGAGAATTTTAGGCCGAGTACCTTATCCCCTTCGCTGTAGGGGTAGTTGTTGTTGTTTGCGGTGACTCGGTACCTCTTCCTTCTGTTCATTGGTATGATTCAAAATTTTGTATTATTTGTTTTTATTTTATGTGTCCTTTCGAATTCATTTATATTTATGATCTCTCTGATAGTGCGCTGTGCCATATCCCTTGGGTTTTGTCTTTCACTAGTGATGATCTGCGTGAAATCGTCGGCCAGTTGGATATACACCGTGCTTTCCTCCAAGGTTTGAGGGAGGTCCCTGGTGTACACTGTGTACAGCGTAAGGCTGAGGCACCCACCTTGCGGGACCCCTGATTTTAGAGTGAAAGCACTGCCAGGGTAGTTGTTGATGGTGATTTTCGCCTTCCCGTCTTCCAGATAGCTACACAAGATTCTGCTTAGGTTTGTCTCGAGACCGAGTTGGATTACTTTTGTTTTAAGGCCTGGCTCCCATAGCTTGTCGAAGGCTTTGGCGACATCGCGAAGTGTCAAGACCACTCTGTTGCCTCTTGCTATATCAACTGCGATTTTCTCGCCAATGAGTGCCAGTGCTGTCTCCGTACCTCTTTTTTCCTGAATCCCTGTTGTTGTTCGTTCTGCATATCGTTTTCTTCCAGTAAGGTCTTTAGTTTCTCATTGAGTAGTTTCTTCATTAGTTTGCCGATGAATTCCAACAGTGAGATCGGTCTATAACTCTCGATGTGGCCCTTAGGTTTTCCGGATTTGGGAAGGAATATCATCCTCGCCGTCTTCAAGGAGGGTGGAAAATGCCCAGTGTTCAGTCATACATTGAAGATTTTGGGGAGTGTTTGATGGATATTGGTGGGCGCGTTTGAAATGTGGTTTTGTGTGATTTCACTAATGCCTGGGGTTTTCTGCTTAAACGTTGCTAGGGCTGATTTAAATTCTACTAGGGTGAAGGGCCTTCCCTCGTTCCTTTGATCGCGGGATTTGGCCGATTCTAACAAAATTTGAAACCCTTAAAGTGTTTACGTTCTCTTTCGAATGATAGAATTGCCAAAGTCCTCCCAAGGTTACTCTAGGAATTATTTAAAGTTTTCAAAGTCGTAAGGACATAAATCAGAATAAATGAGGGCACGCGACTCTTTGGTCAGCAGACATTGTTTAGATGTAAAACCTATTACTGCAAAACAGTACACAAATGGTTCTCTTCTCCCTTAAATAGACAACCTTTCACTTGCTCTTCGTTCGACTTAATATATCAATACAAGTATTCGGCATACACGTAACCTATATCTGTTCAACTATCCGAACACTCTTCTTTCAAAAGTTGAACAGCCGACTGGAAAGTCATGCAAAATTGGTCTTCCCTCTCGCGAAACCCGACCATTCTGCCATAAGAATGATCGAAACCTGTAATTTTCGCGTAAAAATCGATCAATTCTCTCTCATCTCCTATGCCCATATACTCGCAGATCTACGGAACCTGAATCATTATACTGTATATTCTGAAAGCTAACCCTCCATTCATTGATCATCTATACTCTGCACCTCTGCTCATTACTCCCTAGATGTGCCCCTTTTGTATAATTATATCTCTAAGTTAGGGTTATTTTTTTTTAAATAATACATTTTGCATCGTATTTCACTAAAATGTTTTGTTCTTTGTATGATTTCCAATGCTTTGATTATGAGACTGCCATCCAAAATCCACTAAAAAGAAAAGAACTTGCATTAGCCCAGTCAATGGGATGATTCAATTAGATTGGTGAATAAAACAGGGGTTAAAATTTTGACCTGTCTTACAGCTGTACTGGTATTGTTTAATTATATTATCGAGGCCTTTCGTAGTTTGGACTATATGAAAACAACGGCAATATTTGCAGATGAGTGTGTATATAAAATTCCCTGTAAATAACAATAACAGTACAAACGTATCGTCGACAGATCGCTTAAATGAATTTAAAATGGGTCATCAAACGGCCTGAATTTATCAATACTGCAAGGTTTATGATAAGACCAGGCCTAATACCTCTCAGCTAGCTGAGTTTGAGCTTACAGAATTGGGATATTAACTTTAGAGGCATCCTCTATATTCACCTAACATTTCTCCTAATAATTATAATCTTTCCAAGCTCTTTGAACTCAATACTTGGAATAAAATGTATGTTTACTGAATATGTGACCATTAGATCTAAAGAATTGGATGAAAGAAGAATTAGATTGGTGAATAAAACAGGGGTTAAAATTTTGACCTGTCTTACAGCTGTACTGGTATTGTTTAATTATATTATCGAGGCCTTTCGTAGTTTGGACTATATGAAAACAACGGCAATATTTGCAGATGAGTGTGTATATAAAATTCCCTGTAAATAACAATAACAGTACAAACGTATCGTCGACAGATCGCTTAAATGAATTTAAAATGGGTCATCAAACGGCCTGAATTTATCAATACTGCAAGGTTTATGATAAGACCAGGCCTAATACCTCTCAGCTAGCTGAGTTTGAGCTTACAGAATTGGGATATTAACTTTAGAGGCATCCTCTATATTCACCTCACATTTCTCCTAATAATTATAATCTTTCCAAGCTCTTTGAACTCAATACTTGGAATAAAATGTATGTTTACTGAATATGTGACCATTAGATCTAAAGAATTGGATGAAAGAAGAATGAAAATGGCTTATAATTTGATTAAAAATTCACTTTTTTTCGTTTATATGTCATGGAACATTAACTTAACATTAAATAAACAACATTACATGTGAAATTACAAATAAATGGGTCAAATAGTCACCTGATCTTGAGCCGATCGAAATTCTACAGGAAAAATTGATGATATAAATTCATGGTCGTCAAATCAATAATGTGAAAGAACTAAGAAACATTTGTGATGGAGAGTGATCCAAAATGCCGAGTGAAGAACCATTAAAACAAAACGAATGGAGATTGTAAGTGGCGATAAATATATAATAAATATTATATTGTTCAGAGTATTTAATACTTATTTGCCTTGTCTTTTTTTAAGTTATCACCGAATATTGTTATATATAAACATTTATTTATTTATAATTGTTATTAAATGAGAGTTACATGTGAGAAAAGAAAAGAGGAGAATGGTAGTCAGCGTGTTTAAAACAGGAAGATTGAAGTTTGTTTGCATTCAGTAAGACAAACATGAAAGGGAATGAAAATATTTCGTGCTGTGGAATGAATGGAGTATGATCCGGTGTAAGTAATGGTTGTAGGGGTAAAGAAGGCGTGGCAGGGAATTAGGAATGGATATCAATTGATAATGGTAGGAGATATCAATGGACAAAAATGTATCAAGATGAGAAATGGATACAGTTTCATAATATGACGTCATTGGCTGTCTTGTTTCGGCGCCATTTTGCTTAGCTTCTCTTAGTGTGTTCGTTAACTCTGAATAAGATTTTTAGTCGCAAGCGACTCTACATCTCACTATGTCGGTCGGTCGGTCGGTCCCCGTTTTGCTTTTTTTTTTGTTTTAGTAATAACATTGTAACTATTCGGTCGATTCTAATAAAATTTGAAACCATTATGTTATTTTACATTCTCTTTCGAATCATATAATTTCCAAAGTCCTCCCAAGGTTAGCCCTGGAATTATTTTGTTTTGACAATAACATCCAAACTATTCGACCGATTCTAACGAAATTTAAAACACTTATGTTCTTTTACATTCTCTTTCGAATGGTATAATTGCCAAAGTCCACCTAAGGTGAATAAGTGAGAGAACCCGACCTTTTAGGCAGCAGACCTTGTTGTTTGTCTTTCGAAGGTATACTCTAAGACGCTTAGTTTAACTCGTACAAGAGTTAGCGTTACACAGGTTACTTTCTATTTAAATGCTACCCACTTTGCATGTGCATGTAAAAAAAAAAACTCTGACCAATTGCATTAGTGTTTTTCATTAGAGCTCTTAACAGATTTAAATTCTTGTCACTTTTTAATTTAACTTCACTCAGTGGTAACACTCTTGCTTCTCATGCGAGATTATAGGTCGACGATTCAAATCCCATAACATTTAACAGAGAAAATCCAAGGTTTCAAAAATTAAGAGAACGATAACCTACACACGTATAAACTACGTATGTGTAAAGCTTATGTAAATTTGTATGAATAAAACGAAAGTTATCAACTGATAAACCTTTACAGGAAGAATTGATGTATCCAAAATGATTCGAACGCTTAATTTTCTTGTAGATAGATCCGGCATTGTTTCCATAAAAACTATCTTCAGTTCAATCTCGTGTATGTTAGGCCATTGTCTTGCTAGCACTCGTCCAAATAACATGACAGAGAAATCTGTCAGGCCTTTCTCTGTCCGCGAGCTGAACGTAAAGATGCGTCAATTGGAGCCATTGCAGAGACTGTTAAGCACTCCAAAAGTGTAGTGCATAATATTCTGTCAACCTATGACAAACAGGTTTACGTAAGATTGGTAAAATCAACAGGTAGGCCAAGGAAGACCTCAAAAATGGAACAGCGAGCTAATTGCCCAAATTTCGAAAGATTGTCTGTCACTGGCACCAAAAAGAGAGTGAAATTTGTCGTGGAATGTGTCATGTTCTGGTGCGTGATTTTGGTACAAAGCATTGAACTAATTGTGCGCTTACGGGGCGCAGTGAATATACAAATGCACAAGGAATTGCTGCGAAAGCATGCTTTGACTCATCTGCGAGCATCCTAAGCCCATCCTGCAATTTCCATGTATGACGCCCCCCCCCCCATCCCTGCCATGTGGCCAAGTCGGTGATGAGCTTCTTGGACGACAAGCACATTAGTGTTATGAACTGTCCTCCACAGAGTCTTGATCTTAATCTCATTAAAACCCTTTAGAAGAGACTCGGAGAGAGGTCTAAAGTAAGCAATCTGAGAGCAGTTCAAGAATACTGTGAAATTCTTCAAGATGAATGGACCAAGATTCTCAACAGTTGGTTCTTTTCTGGGTCAGGATATGTAGGAGTATCATTGAGAATAAAGGCCTCCACACTAAATGCTAATTACTTATAAATTGTACCAATGTTTTCAAATGATAATTTAATTATTACATTACAATATAAATTTGTTTCACTGTCGTTCGGATCAATTTGGGCAATTTAGTTTTCTCGTAAATTGCTTATCTGTTGATAATTTTGGTTTTATTCATCCATACGTAGTTGATACGTGTAAGTTATCATATCTGTCGTGGTATTGTAAGAGCCGAGTGGTGGTACGTAGGTTTGTTCACGTACTTGAATAACTCCTTTATTATGTTTTCTCTCAGAGTGCTATATTATTTTAAGTTATTTAATATTTGAGGATTTCCAGTGCCAGGTGCAGCGTTTCGAGGATTGAATTAAATACTTCTAAAAAATATATATCTTTAATTATAGCATAAAAAATTGAAATCTTAAAAACAAACTATACTGCTATGAATAAACGAGTCTATGTTAGAATTACTAATTTATACCAAATAAATATAAAGAAATTGTTGACCCCCACGCTCAATTTAATTTTGGACGCTAATTGACACAAAAAAATAATTGAATTTCTTTACCTCTAAAAAAAAAAAACACTCGTGAATCCGGCTGAAGAATGATCTTGGCCTTGGATCTTATGTAGACGGAAAAATCGTTTTGTGGTTAGGCGCGTGGGTGTGTTCTCAGACGCCTAACCCTTTGTCTGACGAGGAGACGGACTTGGAGCAACCGGTGATTTCGGTGAGGACGACAGATGGCGTTCAGCACGTTTTCTTGGTCAGATGGTTTAGACAACGGGACCGTGAAGGTATGCTTTTGCCAATCTTCAGGTTAATCTTGAGATGGTTCGCACTGACGAGCGATGAGCAAAAAGTGAATCATTTGACGAGTGGAGGGGAAGGGTGGGAGTTCACTTTGGGTATTCCTGAATGGCGAGGACTATCTCTGGTTTTTGTTGCAAACCGAGATAGTCGGTTTTACTGTCGAGAGAGGTATGAGGGTGATCCTCGATACAAAGGGCTAATTTTCGGTGTGACCACCAGAAACTGGCTCAGAATGAGCTTCTTCTCTGTTTCGTTCTTTGAGTGCCGTGCTTACGCCGGACTTCGTCGTGTCGATCTCTAACTGGATCTTCTCCAATACAAGATGCTAATTTTCGGTGTGACCACCAGGAACTGGCTCAGAATGAGTTTCTTCTCTATTCCTTTCTTTGATTGCTGGGCACTGCCGCCGGACATCGTCATGTCGATCTCTAACTCGATCTCCTATTTTCTTCTCCAGCTATCCGCCTATATACTTCACCGACCCACTGGGGGTAGGGGAAGGGGGAGAGGGCTTATCAATTAAGCCTCGCTCCTCTAACGACTCTTTTTCGAGCGTATTTAGGTTAGCCCTAAAGGCATCTTCTGGCTTTTGGTCGCAGCTCTTATAATTTCGTCAATTATGCGAAACTAGATCCCAAATCTTATGGGAAATAGTGCCTGTTTAAACATTGTTATTGCACCTGGTCTCCTCGCCATCGTATTTCTATGCTCGCTGGCACAGAAATCTGTTGATTCGTACTTCTCGTGGTTTAAGGAGGCGTCTGGCGGCCAGCGGGTCGAGGGGATAGAGGAGGGGGGGGGGGGCGAAGTAATCGGGTTACACTGCCTAGCGCCAGGACGTTGTGGTACCCGAACGAGGCATCTGTTATTAGGGAGGGATATCGATTTCCCTACAATATCTGACAACATTTATGGAAGATTTTGTGATAGAAATCCAAGTAATCTGATCTCTTTGGACTGCAATATAATTTAGACCGACAAACGTCTACCATTTGAGAGTAAAAGAACTCACTAAGGAAAGAGTAAACAAACGGCCACCCAAGTAAGACCGCATCACGTCATATAAAGAAGTCAAATCCATCCAACAAGTCACGAGTTATTTGAAAATTAGAGGCTATTAATAACTTTAAATGGTAATAAATTCGAATTATATGGGGTTTTATTATCAAACGTATATTCTTTCAAAATGTAAAAGGCTTCCGAAATCTTCTTATTTTATAAATGCTTAATTTTACTAGTAAGCTTGGAGTTTTTTTGAAGTTAATTAGATCATTTTCCATCTCTTTGATAATAATAAAACATCGTATAATTCGAATTTATTTACATTTGATATTATTAATAGCTCCCAAGTTTCCAAGTAATTCATGACTCGGCGGATGGATACTGCTTCTAAATATAACGTCATTGGTTGTCTTCCTTACGCTCTATTTTATTTAGCCTTTTCTTCAAACACCGTAATTATGCCGATGGCAAAAGCCATCATGACCTATCAAGTGTGATTGGAGTCATCAATCAGTTACTGTTCACAGTTTACAACATTCTTCTATGAACTGCATGCATAGGATTGTGTCCAGAATACCGCGTTGAATTCATCACCAATTAAGGCTTGCTAAAGGGGTAATCATGCGACTACATTAGAGAGTAATATTGATATTATAATATGTAAAATTCATATCCCAAAACAATCAACATCAAGACGATTGTTTGCAGTCCTGTCCCCGACGTTTCAATGTGGATTTGCAGTTATATGTCTGTAGCTTGGCAGCCAGTGGTAGCAAGTGCCCCTTACAACGCTACAATCAAACACAAAACTTCATAAATCACGCCACGTATATTTACGGTTCCATGTAGTTTCTTGGGGAGAAGCTCTCAAAGCAAACATAAATTGCCCTGAATGACAGACCAAGAGAACAAACATCCTCCATCTTCTAATCGAATCAAAAACGCTTGAACTCGATCAGATGAGCACGACCAATTTAACACAACAGACATTTTCTCCTCTTTCCCCAGCAAACTTAATATATATATATATATATATATATATATATATATATATATATATATATATACTTGTAATTGATTTGTTCCTTGGGAATCTGATATGGAGTAGGAATATGAAGACCCAGGTGATCACACTAATCATTTATTGGTCGGACGTTTCGGACCTTTACTAGGACCATCTTCACGACTGTATCGGCAAATGAGAAGGTGAAGGAATATTAACGATAACAGTTAAATAGTTCGAAGCATGCATTATAAAATGGCTACAAAAGCGGGTGAAGACAAGTTAAAAAAATAATAAAATTGACAATTATTGAGATTAAAATAAAACACAAATAACAATATATAGAATTAATTGATACATCCAGTGTAATATTGAAAAATAATTAAAAAAATTGAATTTTTAACATAAACTGACTTGAATATCAAAAATTAAAGGTAACTGGAGTAAACAATAGAATAACCTATTACATTAAATTATAAACATAAAAACAAAGAACCGAAAACAAATGTGAATGAATTAAACAGAGGGACTAACCTTTATCGTAGGAGTTATGAAATCAACTCATATATATATATATATATATATATATATATATATATATATATATATATATATATATATATATATATATATATTTAAACGACCTATCCAGATACATTCGAAGAATTATAAAGCCTATCAGAGCGGATTGGGAGGAAGACAAAGAAAAACATTGGACGTATGCACCCAATCCTCTCAGTGATACTAATTTAGAAGAAATCGATGAAGAACTCGACAGGATTATAGATGAAAAAACAAAAAAAAAGAGATGAGAGAGCTATCTAGCAATACATATAGTCCCCAGAAATGGTTAGGAAGAGTGAAGATATAAGTAAGGCGTCAGGCGATATAAGAAGATTTGGACCCACGTGGCATACAACGCTTTCAGGAGATTGAAGAGAAGATTAGTCAATTTAATCTGGGAGAAACAAAGAGAGACTTGGGATCGGCACATATAGAAAATAGATACAGAAACATCATCTAAGGTATTTAGGAAACACGAGCAGATTAAAACCAAAGCCAGGAAAGAATAAAATGAAGATTAAAGATGGTAGGTAATATTATAGAAGAGGAGGCAGAAATAGAGATTTTATTCAAAGAACAGTAGAAAATGTGTTTAACATAAGCGAAGAAGAGAAATAAAACTACAACTTAGAATTTGGAAAACAAATTGTAGATTAACTCAACGGAGAGATTGCATAGATCGAGGAAGAAAGGAACACCATAAATGGAAAGAACGCAAACATAACAATCCAGGAAATAAAAGATACCATCAAGAACATCCGACAAAGAGCCCGTGGAAGAACTTGTTTCAATGCGTATTTTAAATAAATGAGCGTGGATATTGTCCTTCGGGACGTGTCCAAGTATTTCGACAAAGTATGGCAGAGTATAAAATACTGAAACTAAGAATGAACAACAAGATAGAAAGAATATTATTGCGATTATGTCATGGAGAGAGACGCATATATGTAAATTGGTCAGCTTCAAGGGGAAAAATTCGGGCTCACTACAGGATTCTCACAAGATGGGTGTCTAGGCCCATCTCTCTATTCAATCTACACTGCAGATATACATACCACCACCTAGAAATGAGGGCTGCCTTAACATACAATTCAACGATGATATCAGCCAGCTGATTATTTTTCCCTACAGAAATGTGGTGATTCAGGCTAGAATGACGACAGAAGAGATAGAAAGGATTAGCAAGTACGAAGAAAAATGGAAAATAAAAACTAATCAGGATAAATTTAAATTGTACATATTGAAAGTAAACTCTTGTCAGATGTATATGTGGAAGGATAAAAATGCAGATATGATGCAAATTGAAAGGTGCTGGGAATAACCATAATAACGTCAGGTTACAAAGAGCACGTTACTAAGAGTAAACGTAGGGAAAAGCAGACTCGGACCATTATAGAAACTAAGAAACCTTAAGATGAAAAATAAGACGAAGATCTACAAACCAATATATCAAACAATAGCTATGTACACTATCTCTAGGAATAACCTAATGAAACTACAAAGGATTCAAACCAAAGCAGTGTACTTCATTACAAATAAAGAAGAAATGAACTAAAAAGACAAAGTGACCTACACAAGGAGGCAAAAGATAAAGCCATTTAACACAATAATAGCAAAGAGAGAAAAAAAGTCATTGAAAAGACACAAAACGAAATAGGCATAAATTTAGCTAATCAGATATCCCAAATGGATGGATGGTAAACTCATCACCTATTTGCAAGCATACCAAGGCTAGAGAAACGAGAAGAAGAAGAGGAAATCTTCAGGTTTGGATCCCGTGCTAAGCCGTAGGTCATATGACTGCCTATTTCCACTTCCTGCTGTTCTCTCCCGAACCTTTCTTCCTTCGTCCATTTCATTACTACTTTCTCCCATACCCACTCTATTCAGAGTCTACTGATGATCTGAGTAGTTATGATGCAGAGAACTCCAAGGAAGTACAGGGTCTCACCCCACCTCCCGAACTTTGGCTACTCTTATGAAGGCCAGGAGAGTGATGAGGACCTGATCTATCTATTATATGTCTGTTTTTTTTTTATTTCATTTCATATTATTATTGTTAAGGCATCATTTATATTAACATTACCACATTGTGTCCGCGTGTCATGGCTAGTCTCAGCCCCCCTCCCCCACTCAGCCATTAGGACGCCACACAAAAGCACAGAGTTCCAGGAATTTACACGTCTACCGTCCATTACATAACTCTGTGCTGTCCTCTTAAGAGTTTAGGGCGAATCCTTCAAGGGATGAACTAATTCACCAACACTTCTTAGATTTATATTTTGTAGTAAAATCCTGGTAAAGACGGAGTGCCTTTCTTAACCTGCAGTGGGAATAAACAGGAAGCAGCAAAGTGTTTGTTGGCCCCTATATAATTCTGGTGACGGCGTAGTAACACTCTTGAACTTTCGCATGCTGGATTTTGAGTAGGATTTCTCCACCAAAGATCATAGAGCAATGAATTGAGCAACAGAGAGACGCAACATTTTTTTCCCAGAAATCCACTCGGAATCGCCCACTTAGTGGTTCCGAAGGTGGAAACCCAGAAGGTACCGTAATAAGTATGATACTATTGTGAGGCGGTTATACTAGAATAACAACGTGTCCATTTTATATCAAGAAGGCGCATGAAGAATAAATTTGTCCTCAATATAAAAACGAAGAATAGCCTCACTTAGTTTGAAGCTCTTGACAGATATTATCGAAGGAGTCACGTGGATTCTAACCTCTTGCTAAAGCTTTACTCTCTGAGGTCATATTACATGTGCTGTGTCAATATTTGTATTAAGTCGATGATATCTATATTAAAAAGAAGGAACAAGACTTAGAACCTTAGGTTTGGAAAGGTTTGCGGTTAAATTCTAATCAACTTTTATTTTTAGTCGCCGGCGACTCTACATCACACTATTTCGGTCGGTCGGTCGTTCCCCGTTTTGTTTTTATATGTTTTGGAAATAACATTGTAACTATTAGGCCGATTTTAACGACATTTGAAGCTCTTATGTTGTTTTACATTCTCTTTCGAATGGTATAATTACCAAGGTCCTCCCAAGCTAGCCCGGGAATTATTTTGTTTTGGCAATAACATCATAACTATTCTGTTGATTTTAACAAAATTTGAAACCCTTATGTTGTTTTACATTCTCTTTCGAATGATATAATTTTCAAGGTCCTCACAAGGTTATTCTTGAAATTATTGAAAGTTTTGAAGGTCGTAAGGTCATAAATCAGAATAAGTGAGAGCACGCGACTTTTGGTTAGTAGACCTTGTTTTTACCATTTTCTTCTTTTTGGCTTCGTTTTTCCGGTTGTTAAACGCCTTGACGTGAATTTGTTGTTTTCTTTTATCTGACAGCTTCTCCAATGCAGTCATTTTCCATCCGTTGTCAATTTTTATCCTCATATTTTTTTTTGTTTTTTTATTTGTTGCTGTTGCATTCTGGAATGAAGTATCATTTTCAGTCTAAAATAACGCTTCTCTTAATCCAACTTCCTTACTCAGTGCAGCTCAAGTGCATTCATTTCTAGAGAACAACCACAAACATACTTTAACCTGCTTCAGTTTTTCCTAAAACGTTGTGTGCTTTTATGTAAAGAACATTCCTAGATATATAGCCTCTCTCTCTCTCTCATGTTCACCACTAACAAAAGGGATATATATATATATATATATATATATATATATATATATATATATATATATATATATATATATATATATCCCTTTTGTTGGTGGTGAACATGAAATCCGTGAATGGACGCAAATGGTTACAAAGCAGTGTAACGTTATAGTTACCGCTAAATGACTTGTTTACGCAGACTAGCAAACCAACCCCCTGTATGGAACCACCACTACCAGCCTGCATAATACCTTGTTGACACCTGGTGTCTTTGACCTCGTGGAGTCTGTGCTATACTGATATCCTACCACCACCCCGAAACAACTGCGACTCATCGAACCACGCCGCATGTTGCCAGTCCTCCAAAGCTTCAATTGGCAATGCTACGAGCCCGGGTGCGGTACTGTGCCCTGTGGAATGGTATTAAAAGAGAGACTGGTGGGCCTTCTGTTCCCATTTTTCATTAAAGGTAGAGATTCTGCTCTCACCTGATGGATAGGCATAAGGTCCTGCATCGGATGTGGATGTGATTTGAGACAGTGCTGCTTGTCTCTTAACATAGCAATTCTAGCCAGATGCCGTTGGTCACGATCACTTAGCACTCGTCGTAGGATTGAGTGCTCAAGATTAACAACCGCTGCCAGTTTAAAATAGTTGCCATCTAAACTCCTGTTTCTACACACCGTTCTGTCCACGTTGCTTAGCAATGCCTTTCATAAGGTGTATACCGAAGTTTCAGGGACATTGAATGTCATCACAGTTTCAGAAATGGGATGCCACATCCGTATGGCACCCCTTATCATGCCCCGTTTGAACTCCGATGACTCACATCGTCTTGCCATGAACAGCGCCTGCTCATACTGACCCCCTCAAGATATCATAATTGTATGGTAGCGTGCCCCACCATTACCTTTACATACCCTTATCCCTTTACTTTTGACACTTAAGTGTATGTATAACTAATCTACAATTAGTTAGTTAATTCCGCCCAGCGTCTCTTACCTCTTCCACAACTAATGTTCGCAAGTAGTCTACCCGCAAGTGATTCTGCTCTCACCTGATGGATAGGCATAAGGTCCTGCATCGGATGTGGATGTGATTTGAGACAGTGCTGCTTGTCTCTTAACATAGCAATTCTAGCCAGATGCCGTTGGTCACGATCACTTAGCACTCGTCGTAGGATTGAGTGCTCAAGATTAACAACCGCTGCCAGTTTAAAATAGTTGCCATCTAAACTCCTGTTTCTACACACCGTTCTGTCCACGTTGCTTAGCAATGCCTTTCATAAGGTGTATACCGAAGTTTCAGGGACATTGAATGTCATCACAGTTTCAGAAATGGGATGCCACATCCGTATGGCACCCCTTATCATGCCCCGTTTGAACTCCGATGACTCACATCGTCTTGCCATGAACAGCGCCTGCTCATACTGACCCCCTCAAGATATCATAATTGTATGGTAGCGTGCCCCACCATTACCTTTACATACCCTTATCCCTTTACTTTTGACACTTAAGTGTATGTATAACTAATCTACAATTAGTTAGTTAATTCTGCCCAGCGTCTCTTACCTCTTCCACAACTAATGTTCGCAAGTAGTCTACCCGCAAGTGATTTGCGGAGCTAATAAACCAACATCGGGAAATGCGATTAGCATCATCTGAAAGCTAGAGTCCTTCGACTCCAAATATAGAGGAGGATTTAAACGTAGCAATTTAAAATAAGGAGTACCTCCCCCATCCCGTGGTGCGTATTAAGGCATCCAAAACTTCGACGACTCATTTTCGCATCGTGAACGAGATCTCCATCCCGGATAATGAAATTTACATACAGATAAGAATAACAAGCACTGGTGAATGAAGGCATCATAAACTGATTCTTTATTGTTGTGTGTGTGTGGGGAAGGGGGGACGTCCGGGTCGTATTGTGTGTTTTTGATAACAAACAGTAATGGTGGAGTCCTTCGAGACCCCAGGGGGGGCAGTCGCTTCATGTTAACGGTATGTGGATATGAGTACCATCATAAGAGACACTAGTCCTCTATGTTTGGGGCCTATGGATGAGTCCCCCACTTTATGGGGCTACTTGTACTCTATCGGCTAGGTTCTAAAATAGAGGAGAGAGTAGGGCTGTTGTGTTCTGAAGATGGAACGGAAAAGGATAGCGGGGGTGATTAGCTATGCACGTGAGGATCTGTGTGAACTACTACCATCCATGGGGCTGGGCATCAGCGTACCCGCCAATGGAAGTCCGGTTCGTGACTCAGCTCACATTTCTGATCTAGACAAATAAACCTACGGGAATGTGGCGCCACCGAAGACGATTTTCGCGTTGGACCAGCAATGTGTTCGGAAAGTAATTACGTATTTGATCGATTATAAAACAACCAATTAGGCAATTAATACCATACTTAAAAGGAAGAAAATGATGTGTGGTTAAGCATCTCTCCTATCCGTCAGTTTGTCGTTCTTAAAGTCGTCATCTTCCTATGGATGATACGGACTTTCTAGATCAATATATTCGTCATTGTATTGTTTCGAGGGTTGGTACTGCTACGAGGACTATGAAAAGGACTTTTGGAGGGTATCCTTATTTAAGAGAGGCTGGTTAATACAACCTGAGGTAAAAAAAACACACCTTAAAAAGCGATTGAGACCTCTCCAATAGCGCTTCTTTCTGAAAGACAAACCAATGTGAATGACGACCTTGTGAATCTGTTCAATCAGAGCCTCGTCAAAGAACTAGAGATTTAGTGCTAAAGCTGAAGGTGTGCCTTGATCGACAGTCCAGGAACATTACTGGAGATGTTATTTGCCAGCAACTGGATTTTGTAAACGAAGCATTACATCGACAGTCGTCAGCGATGGTAAACAAAAAGACTGTTACTCTCCCACGTAACAATAACGATTATCTTCCAATTATCGTACTAGATATATAAAAACGAGGGGTACAGTAATAATAATAATTATTAGCATCAGTTTATTTCACTTACTAAAATTTTATGTTTAATTATTTTACTCAATTTCTATCTGCAAAACAAATTCCGAAAATGTTAAGATTGTTAGAATGGAGATTTTCCCACATACATACCGGATTTAGTACATACCGAATAGCGCTTAGTTCGATTACTAGAAGATGACATAAGTGATAGAGCATTTAGAAACAAAGATATTGGAAAGGTTTTCTCATATGGGTTTTTTTCCTCTTAATTTTTCCCCCTACGAAGTTGACATTTGGTTATGTAGCTCCCAAACATCTTCGCTCTCCCCAACCTCACCATTTTCTTTACAAATCTCTCTTTAAAAAGTTTCTCTTATAAATAATTTCGTTGCTTTTCGCTTCGTAACTTTTTTTAGCGAATTAAATTATTCCACTCATTTCAGACAGTTTTCTTAAGGGTTTTAGCCTCTTTCAATACTTAAAAAACTTCTATTTCGAATAGCTATTTTTTTCTGATCCAATTATAATCAACTGAAATATATTTCCGGTATTCTTGCCTCCTTTGCCTGAATCTAAAAGACATATGAGTGATTCATTTTGTCTTGAGTGAGACCTAGTTAAACTGATTTCGGCCTATTTAACTTCCGAGGACTGGACTTTCGATTAATAACTATATGATTTTGGTATCACATGGAAATACGCTATCTAATCTACAACAAACCTTTGAATTATAGCAAGAACGGATTGTGTGAAAAGCAAGTTTTTATCGTCCGGTCGCATTTCCACGTTAGAGGGGAAAAACAAAAGAGCAGAATCGGAGAGTGAATATAAGACGTCTATCTACTCAACCCCGGTTCCCTATTAACTCAATTCGTTTTTAGATGCATTTCCACCATTTATTGTAAATCTCTTTCGTTCCCATCTTCCATATCATCTTCCCCTCCCCTACTCCTCGTCTCTCTGGGATACCAATACCCCCACTTATGCTTGCCCCCCCCCCCCGCCTTCCTTTAATCAAGGACATCCCCACTCCTTGGCAGGTTCGTCTTCCAGAGCGATTCGAATATCTCAACGCTAAGGAGCTTATCTCAAAGGGGGCCTTCTAAGACGACTCAAGGAGAACCTCGAGAAACTGAAAGAGATGCCCGAGGATTTCAAGGTGTTCGCGGCATTCACAGAAGGGGGCGTGGAGCCCACCGGGTACTGTGTAACAATATACCGGGATTGGTTAAACGGCAGAGGCTTCTGTGCCAGAGGAATTCGGGGCTGATGCTGGCGGTGGCGGAAGGCGTCTCCCTAGGAATCCAGGAATGCCAATTCCAATTCCAAAATACCCCCTGGAATTGCTCCATCTTCCCCCGTGACACATCCGTCTTCGGGGGACACATTCGACGAAGTAATTTTGCCTTATTCTAATTGGGGAGGGGGGAGGGGAGGGGAGGGGGGGAAGGATTGTTACTATTATAAGAGAAAATTATTTATTTAAAAAGAACGAGGACTAACGTGATTATCCACCAAAATAGTTTTGAAGAAACATTTGTGGTGAAAGTGGTGAAGTTGATAGAAATTAAAACGTGTGAAAGGTACAGTTGCTCCAATTAGTCATGTCACACTTTACGCTGAATTTCATTCAGAAATTGGTCATTTCATATATATATTATTTGATGGGATATGGAGTGTTGGGGATATATTAGTTAAATAATAGATAGGACATTTACCAATAAAATAAATTAAATTTATTGAAATATTTTACGATATTGCAGTAGTTCAAGCATTACTGACGAACATTTTGAAACTAGCGAAAGCTTTTGAAACTATCGAAACATTTTGAAACTATCGAAACTTTTTGAAAGTAGCAAAACATTTTAAAACTAGCAAAACATTTTGAAAAAATTGCATTATTTTGTTAACTATTGAAACATTTTGAAACGATCGAAACTTTTTGAAACTGTGGAAACATTTTAAAACTATCGAAACATTTTGAAACTATCGAAACTTTTGAAACTAGCGAAGCATTTTGAAACGATCGCATTATTTTGAAACTATTGAAACATTTTGAAACGATCGAAACATTTTGAAACTGTCAAAACATTTTAAAACTATCGAAACATTTTGAAACTATAGAAACATTTTGAAACTGTTGAAATATTTTGAAACTATCGACACATTTTGAAACTGTTGAAATGTTTTGAAACTATCGAAACATTTTGAAACTGTCGAAACATTTTTGAAACTGTCGAAACATTTTTGAAACTGAATTGTTTAAAAACAGGTGTGCCAAATTTCTGAAATGTGGCTTTTCCTAACTTATTTAGCTTTTTATCTATTTATATATTCATTTAATTTGTAACGGTTGATAAATTTCGCATTAACAATTGGCTGTTTTTAATTTTTATCGCTATAATTAATTTTCCAATGTAATATGTGAGGGAAAAATAGTATTACTTGGCAACACAGCGCAACAAAGCCCAGCGGTATTCATGCAAGGCTATTCGAGGATTTATAAAAATATATAAATATTTATTTCGTAGATAACCTATTTTTGTCTAAAATATCTTTTACAGATGTGACATGACTACTTGGGGCAACTGCACATGGCACAAATAGTCTAAATGTAAGACTATTCAGGGTGTTTTGGGGTTCCTTCCAACCTCTAATATTTTAGGTTGGCGAGGTTTGCTGTAACAATCATTTCCCTGCCTTCTATAGTTTTTTTTCTGTTCCTCCCTGAATGTGAGCTCATTGGATTATCCCTATTTTCTTATAAGTTAAAAAAAAAATCATTTCAGTTCCTACCTCTGGATCTCTAGGGTCCACCAGACGTACCTTAGGCAGGTCCTGAAACGAGATTCCATTAAAAAAAAATCTAATATTGATGGGTTTGTCCATCTTGTCCATGTCATCCCTGAGCCATTTATAGCCATGTCATTCCCGGACCATTTATGTCCTTGTCATCCTCGTCGCCCTTATGGCCTTGTCATCCCCAACCCATTTATGGACTTATCCTCGTCCCCCTTATGGCCTTGTCATCCCCACCCATTTATGCTCTTGTCATCTCCGACCCATTTATGACCTTTTCATCCTCGTCCCCTTTATGGCCTTGTCATCCTCGTATCCTTTATGGCCTTGTCGCCTCGACCGCTTTATGACCTTCTCACCCAGCCCCTGTATGGCCTTCTTACTCTAACCCTTGTATGGCCTTGTTACCCCGACCCCTTTATGGTCTTGTTACCCTCACCCCATTTATCGCCTTGTCATTCACGACTCCCCTTCACTCGAACTACCTCGAAGTCTCATTTTAAATCTTCTGACCATCACACGACCATCCCCGCAATAACGTGGTTAATAGCTACCACCTTTACAGGTACCCGCGAATCTTCTTTTGTCCATGCCATTAACAATGCCGCAGTTGTGTTTGCCATCACCAGGGCCTGTAACCAGGGTCTCTTGTCGCATTGTCGGTGCGATTCCTCAAAAAAGGTGAGTTTGTTGCCATATGTGAGCGATAGGGTTGCAATGCCATACACTCTTAGAAGCGTAGATATTTATTGAAGAGCAGAAAGGGAATGGATGATGAAAAGAGTTAAGTGGAGTTTTAGGCTGTTATGAATATTAAATGAAATGAAATTGAGAAATTGCCAGATTCCTGACGCTCCGATGGGTCATTCGCTCTTGATGATGTGTGATTGCGTCTGCTCCAGTATACGTCCGTAGTACTCAGTTTGGATTCTCAAGGAGGGGGGAAGTCGCTGAGAGCTGTGAATACTGCGAGTCGTGCCAGTAGTTTATGAGGTGTGAGGGAGTGACAAGTTGAAGAGCGAGCAAGCTTGCGTCATTGAGTCACGTCGTAGGTCTGGCGCCGATCAGGCGATTAGACGGGAAAGAAAGGGAACCCAAACGGATCACGCGGTCGTGTGAAATTCTCGCGGCTTCCCTGGGTGTCTGGCCGTGCAGGTGCGTCTTTCTCAGGCGCCACGGGTAGACGTTAGGTTCTAGGGGGGTGGGGGTGGTAATCTTCTCTCTCTGACATTTCCTTACTTCCCAAATTGGAGCTTCCGAAGGAAGTAACATCAGACTAATATAGGGATTACACGAGTAAAGTTCCAATAGAGACACAAATCAGGGTGACCCCCCCCCCCCCCCAAAAAAAAACGGGCCTGCACACACTGTTTGTGATATATCCTTCATTCATTCACTAATCACCCTTACTTTGCATGACGTGACAGAAGCAACGCTTGTGAACACAACTAGGTCTCAATGGGAGCTCCAGCAAAGAATATACTGCGTCAAACATTACTACAAGACAGGCTCGTTCAAGAAAGTGCAGGACACTTTAGTGCATCAGTTCGATTGTGAAAAAGCCCCCTCCGAGAGCAGAATTCAGGCCTGGGTGGACCACTTTGACAACTATGGGACAGTGGAGAACCTTAATGCAGCCAGTGACAACCGTCCAAGCCATTTATGACGCCCCAGGAAGCGTACAGCTGAGCTGGTCGAGAGCGTGAGAGAGTGAGTTCAGCAAAGTCCAAAACGTTCTGTGCGCAAGCGAAGTCACTCCCTCGGTATATCCCGTGAGACTTGCAGGATAGTGCTAGTAATGGGTGTACAGGCCTACCCATACAGATTACAGACGAAGCAGACCCTTAAAGCCTCAGACAAGGAGCAGAGAAAGGGTATGGCAGTCAAGATAATGGAGAGGATTCAGGAGACCCGAACTTTTCTTAACCTCCTTTGGACCTCAGATGAAGCTCAATTTCATCTTGAAGGAAAGGCAAACTCGAAGAAAAATGTCTTCTGGGGGACCTCCAGACCAAATGAGGTAGCCACCAAACCCCTACACCCCCCTAAGTGCACGGCATGGAATGCAATCACAGCCAGATGCATCAACAGACCATTCTTCTTCGATGAATCTGGCGCGACAGTGACAGTCACCATGTTGAGGTCCTTAAAACCTTCAAGAGGGAGCTGCAGACCCAGTTCCCGTCATTTATGGGGAAGTTCTGGTTCCAGCAAGATGGAGCAAGCTCTCACACCTTAAACCTGTCCCGAGATTGGCTGAAAGAGAAATTTGTTAGCCGTGTGATCAGTCTCAAGACTGATTTGAGTGGGCACCTCACAGCCCAGAGCTTAGCCCCCCAGGTTTCTTTCTCTAGGGCTACCTTAAAGACAGAATATACGCAGGGAGACCCAGGACCATCACAAAACTCGAGAAAGCCATCAGGGAGGAGATCAGAGCCATTAGTCCGTTGGTTTGTAAGGGCGCTTCAAGAAATGCTTTTTTTTTTTCTTTTTTTTTTATTTAAGGGGCTATCTGGCGACTGCCGACTTAGGCATAAGTCGCCGTAAAAAACAGCCTAGTTCTAGGCTACTTTAAAAAATTAAACAGAAAACAATAAAAAGAAATAACAATAACAATAACAAAGCAATAACAAAACAATTACAAAAACAACAACAACAATTAAATCGGGTTAAATAAAAGAGGAAAGGCCGGCCTCCCCCAAAAGGTCAATAAGTCCACCAGTCAAAGTACACGCACTCGTCCCGAGCACGAGGGACAGGCGGTAGCAACCCCGCCCATCCCGGTACCGGGACAGGTGTCGTGCGCGAAGATCACCCAGACTGGGACATTCGACAAGAATGTGCCGAACAGTCTGGGGGACGACGCAGTCGTTGCAATAGGGCGCAGGCGAGCGCTCCATCAGATAGCGATGCGTCACACGAGTGTGCCCGATTCGGAGACGACAGAAAGCAACCTGAAGCCGCCGCGGCATTGGGGGATAGGTCCATGGGAACAGTCGCGGCGCAATGGCACGCAACTTTAAGTTCCCCTCGACCGTCTCCCATCTTCTTTGCCAAGCAGTCCGAAGAGCTGCCCGTATTCCTGCCATGTAGTCAGTGTGAGGAAGAGCAAAACGCTAGTCCGGTCGCAGAGTCCTCGCGGACTCTTTGGCGCCCTCATCGGCGCGCTCATTGCCCGCAATTCCTACATGTCCAGGAACCCAGCAGAAGATAATCTCGACATCTGCCCGGCTCGCCAAAACCATGGCGTCACGGATTTCGCGAACCAGAAGATGCGGAGATTCCAATGCCCCGAGAGCACTCAGGGCGCTTTGTGAGTCGCTATAGATCACAATCCGGTCTCCGAACCGGGCACGTCGCGTAATCTCCCGTACCGAGTGGTGTATTGCCACCAGCTCGGCCGTGAAGACAGACGCAGCGCCCGGTAGAGCCCCGCTGACTTCAAACAGAGGGGATACGGCGTGGAAGCCGACCCCCTCTTGGGACTTGGAGCCATCCGTATACACTGGCACGGTACCAGCGTGACATGATGTGTGCTCCAAAAAGGTCGAACGCAATACTCCCGGCGCAGTACAAGCTTTGGGAGCAGAGGCGTAGCGACAAATAGCCAAATGTGGTACCCTCCAGGGTGGCGTCCTGGGCAGAACCAGGGGCGCCACCGGCCCGAGAGCTATATCTACCTCTCAAAGGAGTTTCCTGGCCCTAAACCTAAAGGGCTTAGGGTATGACTGGCGTCTCTCGGCGGCATAGGCACCATCGAGATGAGCTGCGGATGCAGTGAGAGCTGTTGACGACTGAGGGAGGCGCCGGGCTCGCGTGTACAGGCGTGTGATGCACTGCACGCGGCGCAGAGCGAGTGGCATCTCCCCAGCATCGACCAACAGGCTCTCAATGGGGGAACTGCGGAAGGCACCGGTCGCAAGGCGAAGGCCGGTGTGGTGGATCTAATCCACCTTCCGCAATAAACGCTCGGCTGCGGATGCATAAAACTCGCATCCGTAGTCGAGCTTCGAGCGAACAAAGGATCGAAAAAAAAGTAAGGCAGTACCCCTATCAGCGCCCCAAGCGCTGAACGTCACGGAACGGAGAATGTCCATGGCGCGGGTACAAGAGACCCTAAGGCTGCGAATATGAGCCTCCCAGGTGAGGCGTCGGTCGAATACAAGACCAAGGAAACGGTGCGACTCAACCACATCCAGGCGCATCCCATTAAGAAACAAATCTGGGTCGGGGTGAAGCCGTGGGTGGCGGCAGAAGTGCACCACCTTAGTCTTGGCCAAAGAAAACCGAAACCTGTGCGCTTCGGCATAGCGAGAGACGCGGTTCAATGCCTGTTGGAGTCGACGCTCCAGAGTTGGCATCTGGGCCGCGCCAAAAGAGATCGAAAGGTCGTCCACGTAGGGCGTAGCAAGAACATCTTCCGGCAGCACCGAGGTGATGCCATTGATGCTCAGGGCAAAGAGTGTGACACTGAGGATACTTCCCTGCGGCACACCATCTTCCTGCTCCTTTGGGCCGGAGAGGGCTCCCCCCACCCGTACGCGGAATCGACGATCTCGCAAAAATTCAGATATAAACATTGGGAGGCGTCCCCTCGCCCCCATCGTGTGGAGAGTCTCCATGATACCGTATCGCCATGCGGTATCATAGGCGTTCTCCAGATCAAAAAACACCGTGGCGTAGTGCTGTCTACGAAGGAAAGCCTCGCAGACGGCATTTTCCAGTCGGAGCAGAGCATCCGACGTGGAGTGGAACTTACGGAAGCCGCACTGTGCAGAAGACAGATGGCCTCCGCTGTCCAGGAAATAGGCTAATCTAACATTTACCAATTTCTCCATCAACTTGCACACGCAAGAGGTTAGAGAGATTGGGCGGAAACCGGTCGGAGTAGAGTGATCTCTTCCCGGCTTGCGAAAGGCGAGCACAGTAGCGATTCGCCAGGAGTCTGGGAGAAGACCCTCTACCCAAATCCTGTTGAACAAATCTAACAGAAAGGCCATGCCTCGCTCACCCAGGTGTCGAAGCATGGCGTACGGGACATCGTCCGGACCATGGGCGGTGTCCGCGCACGAAGCGAGAGCGGAACGCAACTCACTCACAGTAAACTTGTCGTTGAAGGGTTCTCCGCCTCTGGAGGTAAAGTCCAGCCGGTGGCCTTCCGCGACATCACGACGTGCATTGAATGCTGGCGGAGCAGCATCACGGCTAGAGAATGCGGAAAAAGCGGTGGCTAAGGATTCCGCCACGGATGCGGGGTCCGAGATTGCGGTCCCATTCTCCTGGAGAACAGGAGGGGGGTCCTGCGAGAACTTGCCCCGAATCCTTTTGACTCGCTTCCACACCTCAGCTAAAGGGGTCTTCCCGTTAAGTGAAGACACGTATGCCCGCCAAGAAGATCGGCGGGCGTGCTTCGAAATATACCGGAACCTAGCCCTAGCCCGACGAAATTCAACGACAGTGAAATCGTTCGGGCGGCGCTTATAGCGCATGTAGGCATAACGCTTCTGTTTCAGGGCCGTCTCACACTCGGCCGACCACCATGGGAGTGGTCGGTGTGCAAAACGGCCAGACGTCCTAGGAATAGTAGTCAGGCCCACGGCAATGAGGTTGCCGGAGAAGAACTCAACGGCCTCATCTACCGACCTAAACTCCTCGACTGAGATAGAGAATTCAGTCATTTCCTGAAATGCAGGCCACCGCGCCCGCGCCAAGCACCACCGAGGTGGTCTCTCAGGCGGCAGTTGCCCTGAAAATGATATTTGAATGGGAAAGTGATCACTACCATGGACGTCATCGACCACCCCCCAATCAAAATTAGGCTGTGCATCCGAAGAGCACAAAGATAGGTCAAGGCAAGAAAATGAAGCGGTTCTCAGACAGTGATGCGTAAACTCATCCACGTTTAGGACACCCATCTCAAGCTCTTCGATCAGATCGGCAAGGACTTGTCCCCTGGGATTTATGGAGTAATCTCCCCAGAGAGGATGCCTGCCGTTCAGATCTCCAAGCAAGAGATAGGGCCTCGGCAACCGTGCCACGACGCGGCGGAAGTCCCCCGCGTCGAAGTCAGCTGACGGTGGAATGTACGCAGAAATGATAGTATACCTCCTATCCAGGTGCAGCTGCACAGCCACTGCCTGAAAGGAGGTATCTAAAGAGAAAGGAAGAACGAAGACATCATGCCGGGTGTAAACCGCGCATCCCCCAGCCCGGCCATCCCGCGGTGGTGGGGTCGCAAGACCCTTATACCCCGGGAGGGCAGGCAGCGGGCACGCGCCTAGCATGGTCTCCTGCAAAAAAAATAGCTAACGGAGAACGGGACGAGACGAGCCTCCGCAGCTCCTCCCAGTTGGCCCGGAGTCCACGGCAATTCCATTAAAGGAATATGCCCTCCAGGCCTAGCTCAGAGGAGACGCGGGGGCCCTCCTCGAATTGAAGACCCTCACGGGAATGGCCGTACGCTTCCCGGGGGCAGAACCCCGGGCGCTGTTGGCCGGACAAAGCGCTGAAGGCGCTGTCGCCTTCGAGGACTTATTGGGGGAGGTTGTGCTCGCCATGCGAGTCTTTTCCTCCCTCCGCCTCAAAACCTTAGGCGGGCGTTACGGCTTGGGAGGCGGGGGGCCCTCTTTTCGAGGAACCACCGTCTCCGAGCCACTCGCTCCACCTCGGGGCGTGGGCGAAGGGGCCGAAGCTCCTTTGTTGCTGTCTTCCTTTCGGGGAACAGCTTTAGGAACCCCTGAAGATGGCCTAGCGACCATCTTCAGGGGTGTTGCCTCCTGTGAGTCTAACGACTCTGTGGAGGCGCGTGGCCGTTTCGCCTTACGGGAAACGGTCACGCTGGGGGAAGAGGGGGAGAGCCCTGGTTTTAGCCGGGGCTGGATGTGAACCCTTTTTGCCGCCAGCTCTACCAGGGGAGCGCCCGGGTGTAGTAGAGCCCGCAGAAGGGCTCCGAATGGGCGCGGAAACAACCGTGCTCGTTGACCTGGATGGGCCAGGAGCAGAGGGTGCTTTTCTAACTATTGAGGCATATGACGTCCCAGGCAGAGCCGGGCGCGCCAGGACCAAGTCCTTAGCCTCGCGGAATGAGAGTCTATCCTGGGCCTGAACGGCCAGGATTTCTTTCTCAAGGAGATATGCACCACTTTGCTTCGAAGAAGCGGGGTGCGGCTCTCCGCAATTGACACACTTGGCCACACACGATTTGGACTTATCGTGTGCGACCTTGGAGCAATTTACACAGACTTCGGGTGACCCCGATTTTGCACGTCTACATGATCGATTCGTGTGGCCGAAGCGGTGACAGTAATAGCACCGCCTCGGCAGTGGCACGAATGCCTTCACGCGGTAGCGGTACCAACCGGCACGCACCGACTCAGGGAGCTTGTCACAGTCGAACGTGACGAAGAGTGTAGGGGTGGGTCTCGAGGCCCCTCCCTGTTTTCTCATCACACGTTCGACCTTGACCGCCCCATGGTCGGCCAGCTCTAGGGTGATGTCTTCTATGGAGTAGTCAACGAGTTCCCTCGCATAAACTACTCCTTTCACAAAGTTCATGGTAGAGTGCGGCGTCACACTCACCGGGGTGCCATGAAGTGTCCGAAGAGCACTTATCTTGGCCGCCTCGGCGGGATTCGCCGCATTCGCCAGAAGGCTCCCGTCCGAGAAACGGGTTACCTTCGGCTCTCTACGAATTGCACTAGCTAATCCTCTCCTCTGATGGATCATGTTGCCCTTGGACAACATGGTGCCATCAGTGAAGCGAATAACGAGGAAGCACTTGAAGCCAGCGGGCTCGAAAACGCCAGGTAACCTCTGAATCAGGGGCCCCGATGTCATCGAGGCTCCGCCCTGTGCATTCTTGGTGTTAGTCTTAGTCAGGGGCTCCGCACACGAGGGGGTAGAGGGGCCGGATGTGCCGATCTTGGCTTGGTCGCCTACCAAAGTGGTAGCAGACCCATCCGTCCCCGCAGCCCCCGCGGATGGAGAGGAGCCCCGAGTCTTCTTCGTCTTTTTAGTCTTTTTAGTATTTTTTTTTTAGGAGAGGAGGGCGGGGAATGAACCCGCTTCTCACCTCCGCCGGCAGAAGCCCCCATGCCAGATGGGCCGGCCTCAGCCAGGTCCCTCTCCGAAATGGAGAAGGTCCTGGTCGTCGTAGGGGCACCTGTCGGAGGAGATCCCTCCCCTCCTTTTACTGCCTCGGAGCCCTCGGCCGTTTGAGGGGGACCTTGCATAGGGGCGGATTCGGGTTCGGTGCTTGGCGCCGAGCCCGGATTCCCCCCCATGGAAGGCCCTACCATCTGAGGCTGGGTCTCCTCAAGGACCATGTCTATCACAGGAGGGGCCTCCAGTTGGCCATCCCCTCCCAGGACATCGCAGGTCCCCTTGGCAGTGTCGCCAGTCTTGTGTGGGGAGGCACAGGCCTTGACCCCAGCAAGGTTTAAAATTCTTGCCAGCAGGTCTTTTGAGGGAAGGGACCGAAGGGGCCTGGCTTCCCTCTCCCCCCTAAGGGGGTTTGCCCTACCGAGCCGCTTGCACGCGGGGCGGTCGGCAATGGGCTGCCTGCTGGCTTTCTTGGCAGTCCCCTTAGAAAGCAAAGGAGGGACTGCCGCTGGAGATAGGGAGGTGCCCGAAAGTACCTCCAGAGAAGGGGGTGAGGGGGAGTCCCCTACACCCGTAGGCGTAGGAGAGGAGTAAGCCTCTTCTCCCGTTAAAGAATTATGGAGGGTCCCTTGCGCATGCACAAGGGGGGGGACCTCCATTTTCTCGGTGGAGCTGCCCGAGGGCGGCTCCGTTGATTTTCTTGGGGAAGTTGGGGGTTGGTTTTTTTTTTTTTTTTGTCATACATGGGCATGGTGACCCTCTTTTTAATACGGGACGCAATAGCTCAACACCTCTCGCAGTTGCCCGCACTGCAAGAGGTGCTTACAAGCTCGGCAGAGCCAGGCGCCACCATTCGGGACCACCCCTCCCGCCTGGTGGCCTGGCAGTCCTTCGGCATGGCGGCTCCACCTTGAACACGGCGTAAAAAATATAGGTTGTGAAGAGGAGAGGAAAGGGGATGTGAGGAAGGTATGGGTGGGGATGAAGCAGGTTGTTAAAAAAAACCCATCCCGAACCGGAGCTCAGGGGTTAGGGAACAATGTCCCCTCCCCCCCCCCCAGCCCCGATCCGGGGTGGTTGGCTTGAGAAGAAGGTCAGCATTCTACCCTGTGAAATTAGAGGCTGACCAGAGAAAGTTGTGGGAGAGGTTGTATGAAAAGCGACGAGATAGGGGAGAAATCGGGCTATCTGAAGGAAGGAAGAGAGGCTAAGCTGGGGCCGGACGGAGCGCTGGATCCCGTCAGCACGGCGGCCAGGATGGCAAATCGCCGCGCCCCTTACGGGGTTCAAGAAATGCACAGAGCTACATGGAGGTCATCTCGAACACGTGCTCTAGAATAAAGAAGAAAAGTCCAAGGACTCTCATTTTTTGATATGATGTTTTCAAATACAATAAACTAGTTATCACCAAAGTTTCATTCAATCCTTGCATAAAATTAAGAAATGAGGCCTATCGAAAGTTGGGCCCGTTTTGGGGGGGAGGGGTGGGGGTTACCCTGTACAAAAGGAATGGTACCGGGTACTCTGCACAAAAATAAGTCAAATAAAGGGGAATCGGAGAAATGCTCGGTCCTCCTATTACCAAACATCAAGTAAAAAAAAAAAATAATAGTAATAATACAATATGATAGACAGGAATAGTTAGTAATTGCCGGGGTCAACATAATCTCGATAACCAGGAGCTTATATACAAGGATATTAAAAAAAAGGTCCCATAATACAAAAAAGGTACATACGAACAGGATCACTCATCAAAAATATATACACAATAATAAAAAAAATAATGGCACATATTCTTATAAGGCATTACACAAACCTACAAGAATTATTGAGGAATATATACAAAAGTAATCCATTTAACATTACAATTAATTAATGGAAAATTACTCTGAAGACAAATTCAGTGGAATTCTTTTTAAGCTGTCCGCCAGGCAATTTTCGGAACCCTTAATGTATACAATTTTAAATTGGAATTCTTGGAGAGAGAGGCTCCACCTCATGAGGCGACCATTATTGTTCTTAACGTTCCATAGGTAAGAGAGGGGCTTATGGTAGGCTTCGAAAAAAAATGATCTACCTAAGAGAAACCTTTTGAACTTGTGGATGCTCCAAACAATGGCAAGAGCTTTTCGCTCGATCACCGCATAGTTTTTCTCGCGGGGAAGGAGTTTACTGCTCGCACACGCGATGAGGAAACTTTCCCCATGGTTACCATAATGGAGGAGAACACATCCTATTCTATTGTTACTCGCGTCAGTCCGTATGCCAAAAGGTTTATGGGGGTCGGTGCTGAAGCTAACTTCCCTTTAAGCTGGTCAAAACTAGCAATCGAACGGGAAGTCCAGACGAGGCACTCGGGGGGCCTTTTTCTTGAGATCATACAGGGGCGCGGCGTTGGAGGCAAAGTTCATAATAAAACGTTGGTAGAAGAAGGCGGACCCCATGAATGACCTCAACTGCTTCGTTGTTGCAGGCAGTGGCATTTTGACAATTGCCTTGATTTTGTCAGCTTGGGGAGCCAAGAAATCGTTCCCTATGTGGAAACCCATATAGTCACAAGTGCCAAAGGCGAACTGTCACTCGTCGGAGCCAATCGTGAGGTGGTGTTTCCCGAGTCGGCACAGGAGGGCACGAAGGGCAGCAAGATAGTGATCCCATTCCTGTGTCGCCACGTTAATGTTTTTGAAGTAGAAGGTGACGTGGGGCAACCCATCTAATATTCGTCTCATCATTCGGTTATAATTGCTATATGTTTTCATTAAGCCAAAGGGGAGTCGCCGGAATTGCATCAAGCCCTTGAAGTAGGTTTTATACTTGCCCAAGCTTGTCTCGGCGTTCTGATGCGCGATCTCTGCGCACTTTCCTGACCTCTGCCTCAAGTCTAGGAGGTAGGGGTAGGAGGATTGAATCTCCTGGTCTTATTTCAAATTGGAGAAGAGCTCCTTTAGAATTCTGAGGGGCTCTCTAACATTGTGCCCATAGAGAAGATCAAATGAGGCAAAACCTAAGGTGCGATGAGGAATTTCCCAGTATGCGAAAAATGCTACCGGCAATCAACGGTGCCATTCTCGAGGTTGTTCGGCGCACATTTTGTTGAGGATGGATTTGAGGGAGCCGTTGAGCCTCTCACACATCCCGTTACCAGCTGGGTGAAAAGGGGGTAGTAAAAGGGATTTCATCATCAGGAGCTTGTCGACGTACTCCATTCGTTGCAACGTGAATTGGCTGCCACGATCAGACAGGATTTCCTTGGATAATCCGACGGGGGGGGAAGAGGGAGGTTAGTGCTTCCGTGCAGGATATGCTGTCTATATTCGTCAATGTAACGGCCTCGGAAGACCGGAGGGCAAAATTCACTAAAGTTAGCACGTGATTGTAACCTTCACTCGACGGGGGGTGTATCGGAACGATGAGATCAAGTGCGACACGGGTAAACGGCTCTCAGATTAGGGGTCCTCTCTGCAATGGTGTGGGCTTAAATCGTACTCTGACGGCCGCGTTTTGGCAGATGTCGCAAGACCTGCAGTAGCGAAGGATTTCTTCATGGGCGCCTGGCCAATAAAAATATTTGAAGATCTTTTGGGTGTTCTTCGTGTGGCTAAAATGACCTGAAAATAGGCTGTCATGGGCAGTAGTTAAAATGTGACCAACGTGGGAACGCGGAATACACAATACTCGCGTCTGGGGTTTACTGTTTTCTGAGCACGCACGGTAAAGTAAACCGTACGCAACTTAGTAGGAGATCATCTTGCTCTTTTGACTGGGCCTAAGCCCACAGGAGTCGGAGGGAATCGCAGTTCTTTTGGTTCCTTTCGAAGTTTTCAGCTATGACCTCTTTCAATTCTGAAGAACGTGAGGTTTCTAGGGGCGAGAGAATCTTCGAACCTTTTACCACTTGCGAACGGGTAACCACAGGTTGGGCCACGGAGTTGGGGGAGACCCGTGTGCACTGGCTAATGAAGACGGAGCAGAATTTAATAAGGGCTGCTACTACTTCTGCCCAGCCAGTGAAGTACGCAAAATCGATGTAGTACTTAACGATGAGGAACCGATGGCGCGCCCCAAGTAGTCGTGCACGTTGGCGAATTTATTATGGTCAGGAGCTACTGGGGGAAGCAGCTTGTCCGACATCAATATGCAGGTACACCCGGTATCTCTCACAAGAGTGAAGACACGACAGCCATTAATCGTTCCGGATTCGAACTTAAGGCCTCCAGGGGTATTCTTACCAAACAAAAAGTTTACCTGGTGGCCACCGGGACTTGAGGTGCTCGAGGGAAGAGAAGATTCCGATGGTGTTGATGGAGGCGCAGATGTGGCACAAATCTGGTGTACCTGGTGAGAAGAGTTAATCCTGAACTGAGAGTTCTGGGGGCAGTTCGATTTCACGTGGCCCATCACACCATAGGAAAAACAAAGGATGGATCTCCTGGGGAAAGATGAGGTAGGGAGGCCTAAAGAGAACGGTTTTACATCACGGTGTTCAGACAAAAAGAGTTGTTTCTGCTTCGACGGCCCAGTTACCTTGGAAAACTTGTTTCTATTCTGCAGGATGAATTTACCTTTGTTTGGTTTAGGTTTGGGGGAAAGGGAGGCCGTTTTCTTCCGTGCTTTCAGATAAAGGTTGTGGCTTGCTAAATAAATGTCGGCCTCTTGTGTGCACTACTTGAATGTGAGGCACCACCGGTCTTTTACGAAAGATCTGATTTCAGCCCGAAGTGGAGCCAACAACTGGTCTCTCAAGAAGAAGTTAACGAGGGCATCGTAATCATGCGGGATTTTAGAAGCATCGAGTCAAAAGTTGAGGTGACGCTGGAGGGTGTACCCAAACTGACAGTATGTTTGGCCTAGCTGAAGGCAGACATTTCTGAATTTGAATCGGTAAAAGTGTGAAGTCATATTAATGCCGCCAATAACTCCGATTTTTAGGTCGAATTTAGCAAGGGCAACAATTGAGCCACTCCTCGCTGAGAAATGAACGAGGGAGTATCCAGACGAGAACGAATTCGATACCCGAGTGATAGATGCCTGTCCGTGTCTATCGTCTGTCGGGCGGGAACTCTGGCCTTAGGTACGAGCGAAGCCGGGTAAAGAGAGGTGACGCGTCGCATTCGTAGCTGGAAGCCTGTTGGTAGGCGGGGTAGGGCATACGAGACTGTACGTGGCTGCTAACCAAGACGGAGCTGTATGGTACTACTTTCTCAAAGCTTTCCCCGAAGTATTTATACTGCTTCGGCGGAAGCAGGTCATCGGAGGCACCTAAAAGAGGGGCAGGGATCTCATTAGACTTGGCGCGCTAGGGTGGGGGAGTAAATTCTCGGCGGGCATCACAGCTTCGTGCGAAGGTCCCCGACGCCGTAGGTCTAGCGACGATCAGGCTATGAGACGGGAAAGAATTGGAACCCAAACGGATCACACGGTCGCGCGAAATTTGATCGGATCCCTTGAGGCTGTCTGGCCGTGCAGATGCATCTTTCTCGGGCGCCAACGTTGGGTTCTAAAGCAGTGGGGGGGGGGCTAACCTCCTCTCTCTGACACTAGAGTTACCACTTGAAACTCGGAAAACAGAGGTGTAGGTTCTATGTAAGAAGATATTTGATTACAAATAGAATGATAGATTTCTAGAATAATTTAGCAAGGAGGTAATAGAGAGTAGAAATCTAAATATTTTTAAGCGCAAGGGTTGGACGAGTAGTATACGAGGAGGAAATGTTATTGTTGTTTTTCGAGTTTTGACTTAGGGTATGAACGTCGCATATTTTAATATTGATATTATTGTATATTGTAGTTCCATGGTAGAGCATTCGACGAGCCTTGAAAGGTAATAACTTCAATATGATGTTATGGACACTATCCTTTGGATGTAGTTTATGGAAGGATTTGGGGATGGCGATTGACTCTGATGTCCTTTGATATGCCTTTGTGACTTTTGCCATCCATGAATGTTTTGTTAGAATATTTATGAAGGGGAGGAGTCTCCCAGACTCTGGAGTAAATATCTGTAGAACGTATGCAACTGACGCAATTATTTTATTAGCAGAGTCCCATTTGCTTGCCCAATACACGAGTGCATTCAATTTCTCCACTCTTCACATAGCTCTTGCACAACGATTTCTGATCGGGTTGAGTCTGAAGGCCAAGTGAAACGCAAATTAAATGCTGATTCTCGCCTTGACAGGTCACCTAAAAAGGCCTTCTTCAAAATGATCATTAGTCAGAAATTCTTCACTTATAAAATCACACAAACGTGGAATAGACTACCTTCACGTGTTTTGGAAAGTAAAATATTTCAGTTGATACTTAAGTATTTTACAAATATTACATAATAAAAAGCACAAATGCGAGACTCTACTGAACGAACGAGAAGGATAGCAGGGAAAATGAAAACCATGAGGCCAACAACTAGTCCCCGAGAAACGTGTGTATAAAAGTGACTTCATATTCGTTTCGCTCATGTCTGTCATTCATTTGTGTTTCACTACTAGCAAAAGATGTCCTGCGAGAAGAAGATTTTCACTATTCTTTTATCTGTTGTGTTTGTTTTATTCGAGCGATTCCAGTTGGCCTTGAGTATCTTGATTGGAAATATGTTGGAATCTTTAGTAAACATTTAGATCATTTAAAACTATAGTCCACGGTCTGATATTAAAATAAAATGAAGTGCATGATTTTTTTTTACAACCAAATAGATAAATACGAAAAAACTGACCAATAATACGTTAAAATAATGGCACACAAAAGAACAACATATACAAAGGAAAAATCAGATTCCGAGCGCTTTCGTCTTTATTGTCAAATACTTCATCGGGAATGGGTACAGAGGCATTGAGGGTGGTTTATAAGTCGAAGAGGGCGGAGGTCTTATCAGACTTGAAGCTAATAGACTGAGAATAGGACATTAAGTAAAAAAAATGGGGGTAGCGCATGGATTATATACATGATGATACGATCTAAAAATAAAGAGACCAGAGTTGCATTGAAGTTGGGGATGAAAATTTTGCAAACACACAAAAATGTTTCTTAAAATTGTATTAGTACTGTTTGAAATGGACCGGCCACTATATCAATTAAGTACATGCATGATCAAATGAGGACATGTATACAAACAGAGGGTTGTGTGCGTCATAATTAGGAACATTAGCTTGATGTTGATTAACGCGTACCTGTAAATCATTACCCCACTTCCCTATGTATACTTTTCGACAATCCCTATATTTTATCGAATAAACAATGCCAGGATTGGGAAGAGAGTGAACTAAAAGAACAGAATGGAAATTGGAAGTGTATTTAAAAACAACATTGATATCAAAATGCTGGAGGAGACGTGGGAGATGTAAAAATTGTCGGTTGTAAGGTACAGTACTAGACATAATTATGCGACGCCTGGTATTATAATACACAGCACAAAAATGGTAGATATACAAAACATAATAATTAAAATAATTTTGATTAATTATGCAGTAGATTTACAATTAGTACTTTGCTGGGCGTCCCTTATTTCTCTTGACAGTTTGGAGACGTCAAGGATTGGATAAAGCAAAATTTTGATGTGGATCAAAGGGGAAATTAGGCACTGGAGATTTTTAAGAGCTAAAAATATTTCCTGCTTATTAGTGGGATAATAGAACTGGATTTTTTTCACCTAGTCTTTTACAATTATCTAACCATTGAGGGGGATAACATTTTTTTTAGCCTTATTATAAGTATTCGAAATTATTTCAGCCATAAATTCTGTGAGTTAATTTTGAACAATCCTGAATAACCTCGTCCCTTCTAAGGGTAAATTCCCCGTTGAGAAAGGAAAGGACAGCACCTTTTCCTCTCCGGATAGTTTGATTGATAGGACAATCATGATTTTGAATAAAAAGTGTATCGCAAAGCTACACATGATGATGATGATGATGATGATGATGATGATGATGATGATGATGATAGTAATTCTGAAAAGATACGGGAGGCGTTAATAGGAAGAGAGAAGGAGTAGAAGGGTGGAGTAGAGGGGAAATAAAAAAATAGGTAGAAGTTGCTTGTCATTTCAAACAAATTATTTTTTTCTTTTTGGCGGGGGAAGTTTTTGTAATTTGCTCTATTCATGTTTGTTTTGTTTTTTCTCTGTATTTTTCTGTTTTTCTTTGTAGCGTTCAATCCTTTTTCTAGATGCTTTTACTTGCTTTCTTCCCCCACTCTTCATTTACTCTCATATTGTTTGTTGTTGTTGTTTTTGGGGGGTGGGGATCACTCCATATTTTGTATGTAAATTTTTATTCTAACAATCATAGCAATTTCAAATTTCAGATATTTATAATATAGGTAAAATAAATGTTATCCTCCTCAATGGTTAGATAATTGTAAAAGACTAGCTGAAAAAAATCTCGTTCTATTATCCTACTAATAAGCAGGAAATATTTTCAGCTCTTAAAAATCTCCAGTGCCTAATTTCCCCTTTGATCCATTTCAAAATTTTGCTTTATCCAATCCTTGAGGTCTCCAAACTGTCAAGAAAAATAAGGGATGCCCTACAAAATACTAATTGTAAATCTACTGCATAATTAATCAAGTTTATTTTAATTATTATGTTTTGTATATCTACCATTTTTGTGTTGTGTATTATATAGGGTCTTTCAATAAGTTCGCTCGATTTTTAAATGTAAATAAAACAAGTTTTGTGTAATATATGCACTCAATTTATTTTAAATTTGAAAGTAAATTTGATGGCATTAAGTGTGGAATATGACGTCGTTCAAATGCCTGCCGCAGCTTTGCTTGGTGGAACGTATTCGGAAAGTCCAATTTTCGATGACTTTGTCGCATAAATCTGACTGAATTTGCTGGATGGTGTTCGTTATGTTGACTTTTGAGGACATCAACTGTTTGTGGATTATTCGCATAGGCCTGCAATTTAAGATAGCCCTAAAGAAAGTAGTCCAATGGCGTTAAATCGCATGATCTCGGTGGCCAGTTGACGTCGCCACCGCACGAGATAAGCCTGCCCTGAAATCGCTGGTGTAAAATGTCTATCGTGGCGTGCGGAGTGTGGCACGTAGCGCGCCGTCCTGTTACAACCACATATCGTCTGTATCCATATCATACATATAATCCAGTTGAGGCCACAAGAAGTTGCTTACTATCGATTTGTAGGTCTCGCCGTTGATGGTTTTGGCAATCCCATCTTCGTTTTAAAAAAAATATGGACCGATGATTCCGTTAGTCAAAAACCCGCACCAAACAGTGACTTTGTTGGGATTCAATTGGTGCTGGTGTATCTCATGTGGATTGTTTTCGTCCCAAATTCGAAAATTTTGCTTGTTCATAAATCCATTCATCCAAAAATGGGCCTCGTCGCTAAAGATGATTTTTTAGGGGAAATTTGGGGCAACTTCCAACTGCTCTAGAGCCCAATCAGCGAACACACGGCGTTCTCTATGGTCGTTTACCTTAAGTTATTTGGTAAGTTGGATTTTGTACGCGTGCAGACCCAAGTCCCTACGCATAATTCGCCAAACTGAAGTCGCAGAAAGGCCAAGTTCTTGTGAACGATGAGAAATTGACTGCCTCGGATTTTCCAGTACACTCTCATTTACGGCAGCGATGTTTTCAGCAGATCTTGCGTTTCAGCGACGTACGGGTGTTGGCTGATTGTTGATCGACCCTTTTGCCTCGAATTTGGCCACCAAACGTCGAACAGTGGACTCGGCAGGACGATTGTGGCGAGGATATAAATCACGTAATGCGCGTAACGTTTGTCGAACGGAGCACTGATTTTGATAATAACATTTGATGATTTGCACACCTTGCTTAACGCTATAACCTTCCATCGTGAGCTGCCAAGTACTACTGAAAAGTTCACAGTGAGGTTGTCAGATGTCGCTTTAACAACATGGCCACTATCTCCTGACAGAGCTCGAGCATCCTTGTTGAAAGACCCTTTAGTATCAGGCACCGCATATTTATGTCTAGTAATGTCCGTTACAACCAACAATTTATACATCTCTCACGTCTTCTCCGGCACTTTGATATCAATCTTGTTTTTAAATACACCTCCTATTTGCATTTTGTTCTTTTAATTCACTATCTTCCCAATCTTGACATTGTTTATTCCATAAAATATAGGTATTGTCCATAAATATACATAGGTGTCAGGTAAGGATTTATAGTTTGGCGTTAATCGACATTAAGCTAATGTTCCTGATTATAACCTACAAAGCGCCCTGTTTGTACACATACCCATATTTGATCATGATTTGGGGAATGTTACCAGTTGGGTTCCTCAGTGGTTGATGTTAGGGCCGTTATTGTTCTTGGCTTATATTAATGATCTCGACATAGGTATAAGTAGTGAAGTGAGCAAGTTTGCTGATAAAACTAAGTTGGCTGGGATTATAAGGCATGAGTTCGATGTTGTGGTATGACAAGACGAATTGACCAAACACTACCAATTGTCGGAGAAATGATAAATGGAATTTGTATCTCTAAGACGCTCGATCTGTCCCTGCGGCCACAACGTCGTTCGCTCATAACTAACGTTCATTCATACGTCCGTGTAAACTGCCAAGCGCGCGTGGTGAGTCGTTTACTCATTGTAATTATATTATATAATATGATATATATAAATCATAATATAATTACAATGAGGGATTATATTATATAAGGAAAGTGCGCAACTCTCCTGAATCTGCCTTCACCTCACAAATAATAATAATCATAATCAGCAAGTCAAGGTATTTTTGTGCCTCAATATAAGAATTTCCAACAATATGAATCTGTATTTATTTGCGACAGGACTTTTTATCCTGGGCAACGCCGGGTACCTATGCTATTTCAACACAATCAAATTTAGTGTACTTAGTATAGGTGAGTGTAATCCACTGAATAATTATTAACTGAATGGGAGAGTTTGGGGAAGCTCAGTATGCGAAAGAGACTTGGGTGTGATTAAAAGGAGTGTTAATGGCTTTCTGAGACGGTATCTGGATATTGGTTTGCCTGACTCAGTGATTCAAGGGATGAGGAGCTTACCTTAGGATGAAAGGCTTGGGAGACCTAATCTACATGCGTTAGAGAGGAGAAGAGTTCGAGTGGGACTTGATGGAAGTCTTCAAGTAGGTGAAGAGTTATAGTAGGGGAGACATAGGTAAGGTTCTTAATCTTAATGAACAGGATAGGACACGTAGCAATGGGTTTAAGCTAGAGAAGTTTAGGTTTCAGAAAGAAATTGGTTTAAAAATGGAGTCGTAGATGAATAGAATAGGTTGAGAAATCACTTGGTAGAAGCATCCTCCCTCGGGAGATTTAAAAATAGATCGGATAGATTTATGGATGAGGATGTTAGGTGGGACTGTACCAGGTGATGGGGTCAGGAGCTGCTTCGTATAAACTATTAAATAGCGTTTTTGCAGAATCCTTTTCTTATGTTCTTATGTAGCCTAAATGTATCACTACCGTTTCAAGAAATATTTTATAGTTTTTACATAAATTTCTTGACAACTTTAATATAAGCTCTGGTCTCTTCTCCTTCAATCTAATCACCATGTATACCATTCATGTCCAAAAAAAAAACAAAATATTTACTTAATGTGCGTTTCTCTGCGCACTCGGCTTCAAGTTTCATAAGACCTCTATCTTCTTCCGCTTATAAACCATTTCCGATGCCTCTGTGCTCATCCCCGAGAGATCTTTGACAGCAAAGACGAAAACCCTCGGTATCTGAATTTTCCTCTTTTCTCTTGGATTTTTTGTGTCATCCAGATAAGTGTGTAGTAAAGGTAGCTCCATAAAAGAGTACTGTTGTTATCCTCTAGTTCTGTAGGTCTCTCCAAGGCTCGGCAAATAATCTCGTTAGACTTGAAACCTATTTGGGTTCTGTTAAAGCCGTCCATCTACTGCATTTTTAGTCGTTTGCACGCAACTCTATAAGTTGCTATCTCGGTTCATAGGCCGGTCGATCGGATGGTGACCGTTTTACTTTTCAATGAGTTATTTGGCAATACCTTCGTAACTATTCTGCTGATTCTAACGAAATTTGAAACCCTTATGTTGTTTTACATTCTCTTTCGAATGATGTAATTGCCAAAGTCCCTCAAGATTATTCCGGGAATTATTTAAATTTTTGAAGTTAGTAAGGTCATATGGTCATAAGTTAGAATAATTGAGAGCACGCGACTTAGGTCTGTTGACCTTACTCTTCTTGAGATGACCTTGAGGGGATCCTAGAGTATTGTTCTCCATTTCTATTTCTTCTCACTGAATACCTACCTGTTTGCACTATTGTCAGGAAAAGTAACAGTCCCTATAGTTGTTTTTTTTTTATCTTTCAAACACAGGGTGATCACAAGGATAAGCGAGGTGAGTTCACATGGGGTGGTTGCTCCGACAACCTGCGTTTCAGCTCATCCTTCGCACGAAGGTTCATCGACGCGGCTGAGAAGCGCCAGAGGGACGTTAGGAGCCGAGCCGCACTCCACAACAACAGAGTTGGTAGAAAGGTATTTATTATAATTATTAGTGGTTGTAGTATCTCATGATAAGAGGTTGTTTAAATTATGTCAGGGGAAGTTAGGGTAGGTTTGATTCGCAGATGCTGATTTAAATTTATTAAAGCTCTTGCCGTTTTGAAAAATGGGATTTGTCTACGGTAACCTCGTTTCCAATTAATCCGGATTCCTTCTTCCTGATATGGCATTATCCTGAATCCTGCCCAGCTTTGGGTGTTTGCTTGTTGTATCCCACCTCACGATTGGTGACTTGACACTCTGTTTGGGCTAAATCATTTACCATGGGTTGAAACCTACTGGACACGGATTTCAGGCACCCGTTGTCCGAACGGACGGACATCTGACTGACAGATATTTAGCCGACGTCAGGGATTAACAAAGTGGTGTTATTTATTTTTTTAGCATCTATCTGGCCAATGCTTAAAAGGACATAAGTCACCGTAATTATTTTATAACCCAATGCTAGGTAAAGGTAAAAACAAAACAAAAACACAACCCTTAATAAACAAACCAAAAAGCAAAAACCACAAAACCAAAGGAAAAAAACAAACAAAAACAAATCAAGAGAGGAAGAAAGCCAAGTGGTGCTAAAGTTAGAAACAGGAAACAAGATAAAAGTGTTTACGCGGGAAAAACGAGATCGAAGTTTAACAAAATAGGCGGTATGTTTTCGAGGTATGTTTTCGAGTTGCAGGATATGAAAGATTTATAAATCAGCTGAGGTGATCCTTAAGGAGGCATGGAATAGTCTTTTGTGATGAAAGAAAAATAGCAAAAAAATAGCTAATATACGAGGGAGCTCTAAAAAGGTTGTGTAAAAGATGAATTAACAAAAAACAGCCTCATTGCAATTTCTATCCCAGTGAGATAAATTTCTACAAGAATGTTATGGTGTGTATAGGAATGAAGTGATTTGATGGACAAGAAGAGAAAAGCAGTTTTTAACAACATACCCTTTGTTTAAATGGGGACAATGGCTACGACCATACCGCTGATAAACGTGAATATATTGCAACCTGATGAGATGAGAACTGAAAGGAAGATACAGGTTGCCCGGACTAAATTTGACGGTTTGCATAAAATAAAAATCCCTGCAATATCTCATCCCCCCAAAAAAATGTATTTGAAAAAAATTAAAAATATCAACTGGACTATGGCTGGCAGATAACAGTTTACTCAAAATAGCCGCCCTCAGTTTTCACCATGGCTTCAAGACGGCTCTTAAACCTGACGCGTGCGTTTCTCATTGTGTCCCTAGGAAGGTCTTCGAACACCTCCTTGATCTTCGCCGCCAGTTGGCCTTGGGGTTCAAACATAATAATCCATGGGATTAAAATCGGGGGATCTAGAAGGCCAGAAAGTGGTGTTGTTGAAATCGTAGAAATTCTCCGATAACCACTTCTGACTCTCCCTGGAGGTATTACCTTCCAGAAGCAACCCCCTCCATCCAGGGTTTGACCAGTCTCCTGCAGCTTTACATACCGTCTTTATTGTGAGTAAGATCCTGGCTAAAGATGTGGGGCAGCATGGCGTTACGATGATTGAAGACATACTCAAAGACCATTACAGCTGGAAAGAACTTGGTTTTCATGATACATGGCACGTCGTATGGAATTTAGGTAAGCCACTTGTTCTTCTGGTTGGATGTTTTAGCTTGTTCAGGAGCTTCTTTGCCTTGGCTCTCGGAATTTGTCATCTGCGCTTCTTGTATGAGTAGTAGCAAAGGTCTTCATTCAGGACCATCTTAATAGTGGCGATTAAATCACCCATCTATCTCGCCAAGCCAGGATTTCCTTGCTCGGGTCTTCCATCACCTTGCCCTGCAGTTGATTGATCAATTCCGTCGTCCGGACGCAGTCAGAACGCCTGTTGTGTTCCTTTCTGCTACTCACGGCTTCGTAGTCTCAGTTTCAGCTGTCCTTGTCACGTTTTACAGCGTTTACAGCGTTAACAGAGCATTCAACACCACTCATGATTTTGGCATTTTGATAGCATGCGCGAATCATCATGATGCAGATAACTCTTTTCCAATATTCAGGTGACTTCTATTCCTCTATGTCAGTTAACATTTCCTAAACTAAAACATTAATCTATTGCTATCCAACGCCGTTGACTGTTCTCCATACATCAACATATTCCTGGAAAAAGGATTCGCTAAAACTCGTCAAATTTAGTCAGAACACCCTGTATAAGGGACGCTTAAAAAGTCAAAAGATGTTAAGGAGAAACAATTAATTACTCATATCTGCTTGATGCTGGATGTACTCTCTCTCTTTCAAACCGGTTCATAAATTTAAAAAGAGCCAGGCAGTTGGAAGAATTGACATCAACTATTATACGGAACTGCATAAGTTGATGCTGCAGCGACACATCCAAAGAAAGAAATTGTAAAAAGAATTGTGCGCAGGCAACGAACGGCACCAGGCGGAGATCTTTTAACAAACCGGTTACGGAAATCAATTAGAGAAGATTTTGTTATCCCTGAAAGTGAAAAAACTAATAATTCCCCCACCACCTTAAAACTTACTTTGCTCTCAAATATCACCCGCTAGTCGTGTGACGGAACACTTGTTCTACGCCATATTGCTATTAATTGTATACAATCCAGGCTGTGCTAAAGGGAAGCCATGTAATTCCATTTGCATAGTGACTCGCAAGGAAAAAAAAACAAGGAACCTAAGACGATTTTTTCAATCTTAAGCAACCGAGACCAGATCTTTATCATTTTTCAGTTGTCTTTTCTGGTATTATGATTTGTTGCCAGTTAGTGTTGAAATCTTTACTGATGCGGATCTCAGCACTAGAAGATCGATTGCCATGGATAGGTGTTGTAAACCGTAGGCGATGAGGACAACAGGAATTTGAGCTCAAGCTGTAGGACATATTCAAAGGAAACACACAAGAATTTCCACCAATAACGAACACTTTTGAAGGATAATTCAGAAGTTTTTAGCAAAGAATGAGAATAATTCATGCTACAATTTGTCGTCTCTTTTCAGACTAATAAAAGGACTGTCGGGCTGGGACTTGACAATTGAAAAAGTAGTAGGAGGAATTGTATTGAATAAATTAAAGAAACAGCACAAAGTATTCAATAAAGTTTGACATCTGTCAGAGAAATAGGGAGAGTATCCCATGCAGATGAATTCTTAGGAACAATTGTCCTCAATCTTTAAATATTTATAACCTTTTTGTTTCAATGAGTTTTAATCATATACAATTATATATGTTATAGTTTTTTGCTTATTTTATAAGGCAATTACATTGCAAAAAATAATTATTTTCTAGCACCTTTTTATATTTTTAATTGTAAATTATGTTATTGTACATAGCGCTCTTCAGCCCAGGAAGCTATCTTATTGCGCTAGTCTAAGAGCGGGACTGGAAAGTAAGAGAAAGAGATACATCTCTGCGAGGGAAGGCCTAGTATAGTGGTTAGAGGCGCTTACCCAGCAATCGTTGGGTCGGCAGTTCGAATCTCAGTCCGGACTCTTTTTTAAAGCTGACACTATTTACTAAGGAGGTTACCTCCGTGGCTGGGCTGGGCATCACGGTAGTCAGGGTGGGTAGGCCATGACGACAGGCTCTCCACCTAAGAGAAGGATAACTCTGATTTCATGACCCTGGAACCACAGGCATAATTGCCTCATCCAGAAGATCTTCTGTGAGTATAAATCAGCGCGAGGGAAGGCCTTAATTAAGGGATAGATAAATCAACGCGAGGGAAGACCTTAATTAAGGGATAGATAAATCAGCGCGAGGGAAGCCCTTAATTAAAGGATAGATAAATCAGCGCGAGGGAAGGCTTTAATTAAGGGATAGATTAATCAGCGCGAGGGAAGCCCTTAATTAAGGGATAGATAAATCAGCGCGAGGGAAGGCCTTAATTAAAGGATAGGTATTCATATCCCGCTTAAAAGCAGAAAGTAGGGAAGATAACTGGAGATTAGCAGGCAGACTCTTGCTCCCTTGGATATAAATGGAGAAAGTGCGGTCCTCCATGCAACGAAGATAGGAACAAGGGACTACGAGGAAAGGAGGTAACGAGGGAGCCAGTGGTAGAGAAAGGGCAGGGCATTATTGGGGGCGGGAGCGGGGAAGGGGGTTAAAAAATAAAGACTTTGAAGATATTGGGCAGAATCTAAAAATTCACGCCGAAGTGTACAAACAAGGATTGAAAGTCGCGTAGTAAGAATCCGCAAAAGAGAATAAAAATTTCTATCAACTTTTTATATACGCCCAAGTGTCTGACGGTCAGATGTCCGTTCATTCAATTGTTGTACCCAGATGGGGATTTGACTTCATAATAAAGGTTTATGGTATCGCTTGGGGGGGAGGTAGCTCTCATACCGCAGAGTCTCTATCTTCAGACAATCTTTTTTGTACTGCAGAGTGTCCGGAAGAATACTCGTTTGCAATGCAAATGCCACGGGGTATCTGGTTCGTGCTCCTACCGGACGTGCTGGGTCAAAATGTCTCATTTTCGAGAGGCTAGCAACTGGCTTAAGCGACGCTATGAAAAGGCAATAGCCGTCATCGCCAAACCCGACGGGTCAGGACTCCTTCCCAAGGGAAGGAAGCGCCTCCGGAAGATAGACCTCGTCTACATGGAGAATTCTCCGGACTACTGCGAGGCAAATGCTGAAAAAGGTTGGTCAATGGTTGGACGCTTTTCGCGGCCGGATCTCAAAGTAATACTTTAGCGATAAAACCGGGTGAATAAAATGGAAATATTAGTAGTAGTAGAAGTAGTATAGAGGTATTAGTCATAGTAGTAGTAGCAGTAGTAGTAGCAGTAGTAGTTGTAGTAGTACTATTGCAGTAGTAGTAGTACTATTGAAGTAGCACTATTGCAGTAGTATTGTAGTATTAGTAGTACTATTGCACTAGTATTCTAGTAGTAGTAGTAGTAGTATTAGTAGTAGTAGTAGTGGTGATGTTGGTGGTTTGCTAACCTGCCTTTTTCCAGGTGGATCCCCGACCGGATAATGAAATATACATAAAGGTCAGTATGACGCTCGCTGTTGAGCTCGAAGGCACCAGGGGCCCGTCCTCTTTGGGGATGTCACTAATAACTAAAGGGCAAAAAAATAAAAAAAACAACGAGATCATTTCCGCAGTGAGATTTGTAAGGAGAGATCGGTAAAGAAACTGGTGATGTTGGAGGGAGTGAAAATGTGGAGAAGATACATAGCCGCAGATCTAAATGCTGGCGTTGGGGCCGGGAGGCAAAGCAATATTTCAGATGTTAACTGCAGGATTATTGATTATGCTACACCCGACGCTCCCTTGCGAGGGAATGAAGCGGAAAAGGGAAAATTATCAATGGAAAACTTAAAAGTTGCATTGAAGAAAATTATATGAAGAATAGAATGAGAACAATGGAATACGCTTCAACAAGATCTTGGTTTGCAGTGACGTGGGAGTGGATATTAACAACAATAGTACTCGTAGAGTACAGTCCTATATCAGTACAATTTTTGATGATAATTATTTATTTGGGATTCAAAATCTTTCGATATCAAAACTTAACCTAGTTCCTACGCCGTCCTTTGCTTCGAGGTCACTTGAAGGGAAGAGGAAAAGGCTTGGGTACAATTGAATGTGATGGGAACCTGTCATAGGAAACTTAAGCATTCCGGCAACAATGAACAGAGTCACAGGGATCCATTGTGCTTCTACCTGGTACAAACACCTCGTCTGTCAAACCGATTTAATCTTCCGATAAATCATAGTCGTATCAAAGCAACTGATTCCACGGAGGATCTTTCCTAAATTCTTGATAGGCCCCTTTATTGAGCCATTCTATTGCCTGACATGGAAATGAGGAGGTCCAACTTTCATTTCCTCATTTGGTATGTGAATAAATTAGGAGAGGTAATTTACTAGAAAGAAGAAACCTGGTAATTTGGCCTCTACAGTGACCCACCGGCGGATTTAGGATAAATAACCTTGACCAACCCTAGCTAAATGGCTGCAGCAACCTGGGTAATAACCTAAATTATTATATTTAGGAGAAAAAAGTTAAAATTATAAAATCGATCGATTTGAACAATCTTCCCACCGACAGAGAAGTGACCAAATTTCAGTGAAAAAGCCTACCAAAGCAGTTGGCCGAGCTCCGTTGGTTCTTGCACTAAAAGATTCATATTTTATGTCAAGTTCCCACTTGAAGAAGATGTTGTTTGTTTTAATATCTTGTCTGGAGGTCACCAGCGAGGATGAGACCACCAATTTAAACTTGGTAGAGATAATTAAAAATAACTTCAAATCACAACAACAGAAAATATTAACAAGAAAAACTGCAATAAAAAAACAAGAGCATTCCGACGTCCCTGAGGAGAAGCCCACCTCTACTAGGGACTCAGCAAACTAAAATTCAAATAGAATGAGCCACCTCCTTCAAAAAATTCGATTAAACCATAATGAAGGACACAGGCATTCAGCCCAAACATACACTCATCCACGTACTGAGTAGGACAAATACGTGCACGAAGCTGTCACAAATTAGGTCAATTAATCAAAAATAGAACGGACAGTCTGTGGGATCTTTCAATATTTAAAGAATGGTTTAGGGAAACGCTGCGTCCATCGAGTGTGTCCAAATCAGAGACACCAGAAAATGACTTGATACCGTCGCAAAATTGAAAGATAGGTCCACAGGAAGAGTCGGTCGGCAATGGCATGAAACAATAAATACCCGTCTCCCGTTCTATTTTTCATGTAGCACGAAGTGCTGAATTGAATATGCCATGTAGTGAAAGCGTGGGAGAGAATATTTCCTGTCTAGTTGCTTATTATGTGAAGACAGCCTGGCTCCTTCGTCATCAAGCTTGGTTCCAGCTACCCATACATCTTTAGCCGACCAACAAGTAGAAATCTCACTTTATCGACTGGCTGCAGCCACGAAGTCACAGATATTGCGAACCAAAGTATTTGGTTCACAGTACTGAATGGCGAAAGCCGAGCGGTGTATTGCAATCAGCTCGGCCGTGAAGGTGGACGAGCTCCACCGGCTTCACACATGGGAGAGGTAGGATGAAGGCAAACACCCCTTCAACTTGGATATATCCGTGAATATTGGCACGATTTCAGCCTGATACGAAGTATGCACCAAGATATAGAGACGTAATACGCCCGGGGCTGCGGAAGCTTTGGGAGCAGAAGGGTTTGCAACAAGTTATCACACGTGGTAACCTCCAGGGTGGTGTCCTAGGAAGAATTATGGGTGCTACCGTCCCGAATTACGCCAACTCTTAAATGAGTTCCCTTACCCTAAGTGAGAAAGTACGATTGGCGCCTTTCTTCAGGAGAGGCACAGTCGAGATTGGCTACAGACGAAATGGAGCCCGAAGGCGACTGGGAAAGACACTGAACCCGCGCGTACAAGGTCATCACGCAGTGTGTAATACGTAGAGCCAGCGTTATCTCGTTCAGATCGACAAGGAAGTTCTCTATAAGGGACGTGCAGAAGCTATCGGTTGCCAGCTGGAGACAAATGTGATTGATTAAATCCATCTACGGCAGTAGAGTACTCCCAATCTAGCTTAGGGCGAACAAAGATGCAGTTGATCATTAAGAAGGTATCCCTATCAGCAGCATATGTGCTTAATGCCACAGCGTGAGGAATTTAATTGACACGGGTACAAGAAAATCTAAGGCAGTGAATGTATGCTATCCAGGTGAGGTGTCTGTTGAATTCAAGACCAAGGAAGCGGTGCGGGTCCACCACATCATCGTGAGTCCCCTTCAGGAGAATATTCGCGTCATTGTGGCACCTATGATGGCAACAAAAGTTTCCGTTCTTGGTCATGGCTAAATATAACCTAAACCCATCCGTTTTGGAGTAGCGATTGATCCTGTTCGGAGCCTGTTTGACTCGGTGCGCCAGAGCAGGAATCTGAGCCGAGCCGCAACAAAAGAGCTCGAAAAGTCTTCTACGTAGAGAGTAGGGAAATTATAATTTGGCAGCACTGAGGTAATACCGGTGAAGTTCACGTCAAAATGAATAATAGCAAGAATATTTCCCTGTCATACACCTTCTTCCAGTATAAAGGGCCTGGAGAAGGATAGCCCTACTCGTACGTGAAAATGAAGATCTCGGGATAACTCAGACAAAATATTGGGAGGCGTTGGTTTCTCAGATATTATGAATAGTTTCTACGATACTGTATCATCTGGCAGTATCATACGCCTAGGAAAGGCTTAGCAGATAACACTCTCAAGATGGAACAGAGCATCGGAGATGAAGTGGAACTTAGGGAAGCCACACTGTTTCCAAGAAAGGTGACCATCGTTGTCCAAGAAATAAGCTAACATGACCTTTACATTATTTTCGTCAACTTCCACACCTAAAAATATAGAGAAATTGAGCGAAAAACAGACGGGATGAGATGATCTCTCTCCGGCTTCCGAAAAGTTAGCACGATGTCCATTAGCCAGGAATTTTGGAAGATACCCTGTCGAACAAAACTAACAGAAAACCATACCTCGTTAGGGTGCTTCATTTTTTTCAACTTTAAAATTCCATAACTGACGGATGCTAAAAGGTTGCAGCACGACTTATGAATTCTAAACATATATTTTTGTTATTTTAATATACTTTAGTTCTGCTTGGTAATAAGCTACTTGAAAGTTGTGACTTTTTTGAGTGTTTGTGGAAATTAAATGACATATTATATTAATAATTTTATCTAATTCATTGTCTTTTCCCCTTATTTCATAGGTTGAAACATATTCATCAGTCTGCTGAAAATTACTTGGCCATTAGTACCACAGCTACCATCAGCACTGCTCCCTTTATGGATGTTGACTTGCTCACTGAAGAGGACTAAAGACATAGATGATCACAATCAAGTCATGCGAGCCTTACACTGGCTTTTAAAATTAGGACAAGCCTGGGGACGTTCACACATATGAGCAACTTAATTGGTAATGGTAGAGTGGTTGCCCTCTGAACTCCCTACTCTGCGTGACGTTCTGAAATATGGAACAATCTGAGAACAAACTATTGAGGACATGATAAACTACTCAGCAGCCAGTCTTGCAAACGACATTTACCCTAAATTGCTTGAAAAGTGGGAACGAGCGAACAGTTCTTTTGCAGCCCAGGATATAAATTCATGAGTCACAATTTTACACAAGATCCGAGAGAACATGAAACAGGACCAAAATATATCTCTCGCGAGAGGACAGCTACATCTTAAAGAGGCTTTCATTGTAAAACTTGACAAGCTTTTTGACATCGTTAGTTGCAGGTGTAAAATTGTTCTTTTGTGTGAATTTAGCTGCTCTGGTTTTAAAAACGAAACTCACATAAATGTACATGCCCTAGGTCCTAGGGAGATGAAGATTACTGTGAAGGAACTCCCTTTCATTAGAGGGCAGGGAAAAAAATTTGGTTCTATTAGACCACATCAGATTGGCTTGCCAGATCAACCTGAGTAAAACAGACAAGTTAAAAATCAGAAGCGACAAGAGGTGAAAGAAGAAGAGTTGTTGAATATAAGCAAAAGGTAAGCAGGCCAATGTTCCAATGCTATCAAGTGAAATAATTTCCTCTGGTGATGAAAATGAATGACAAATAGCTGATGCTCAAAATAGTTTTGCCAGCCATCAAGCGCTCAGCATTGCATTCATTCAGCGAAATGATAACCAAGACACTCTTGTGCTCAGATGATAGTGATAAGAGGAGAGCTGCTGTCTAAATGATTGTTGATATGAGGAGTTTAGATGATCGCACACTTAAGATCTTTCTTTAAGTCCCAGAAAGACATTTTAAATCAACCCGAGTGTTTCTTTCCTGTTGGAGCAGACATACTGGTCCTGACGGGCAATTCGAACCTCCTTTAGCATGGAAACTGACTACAGCGAAAGTAAAGAAGCTCCTTGACAAGTTTATGCAAGTTCCACAGTGGCCCTGTCATGCTCAGTCAATAGAGATGTATGTAAAACAAACCGCAGAGGCAGCAGGCAGGGTGTATACACAAGAGAAACGTGAGGCCTATATGAGAGGCCAAGAAGCAAGTCGGCGGCTGATGTCCAAGAACAAATCAAAACAAGACTTGATGAAACTTTCTTAATTATTTTTTACTAGGCCTGTGGCGTTTCTTCGCTTTGCTCACAAAATTAAAAAACTGTGTGAGAGAAAAAGGTTTTTTTATTTCACAACACATTCAAAATTGGTGTGCAAGAAAAAAAAAATCTTTCCACAACTTATTTTTAAAAATGCACAGACGGACACACACACGCTAGGATTATTATAATAAGATGTTATCACTTTCTAATGTATGATTACAAGGATATTTTTCAGGATTACTGATATGTTTTATACAGATAAACTAAATGTCTATAGCATTACCTGCCATTTCGAGAAGCTAAAATAATAAATGTTGTTTTCTGAGAGCAATTTATGAGGGAAGGGTTAAACGTAGATTTACCAAGTTAAATATTGAGTAATCATAAAAATAATAGCAGATTTGAATTCCACACATCTAAACACATATTTTTAGAACCCCTTAGTGAAGGGTTTAGCAAAAATTCATTTTCAACCCATAAATTGGCACACACCTAATGTCTGGTGTACCCAGGGTTCGAAGTATGGTGTTCAAGATATCTTCAAAATCAGGTAAGGTATCTTTGCATCAAGCGAGGCCAGAACGCAGTTCGTAAAATGGCCAGACGTTCGATAAATGCAAGACAAATCCGTAGCAGTAACGATGCGGAGGGAAACTTAATGTCTTCATCTACCGTCCTAAACTGCCATATGTACTGTAGAGACACTCTGGGGAGATAGAACCCACAGAAAGGTTTCTAATGTGTACGGCAGCTACGGCGCTGGAACGCCTGGAATGGACAGGTGTTGAGGGTCTTTCTTAAGTTGGCAAGCGTAGGTCCTGGTCCCCCCCAAGCCGCAATAACGCTATCTCTCTAGTTTCCAGAAACGAAACGGGGTCTATAGCCTCATTGGTCAATACCTCTTTTCCAAATATAAAAACCTCGCTATACTTTGAAGGAGCAAAATACGAGCCGCCTCAGAACACATATTTGAGCTTTCACAAAACACCCTTATCATGCAAGGCCTTGGAATAGTTTGCACATATCTAATGTGGACCTGATTTTGCCCGCAGGAAAGTGGTTTTTTTTTAATTTCAAAAGTGGTAGCAGTAGTAAAACTCTATGTAAAAAGAACGAATATCTTCAATCGGTAGCAAAACGACCCTGCAAGCACCCACTATGAGAACTTATCCAGGTCGAAAGTCAGGAATAGCGCCAGGGTCTGTCTAAAGACGTCCTCCTTCATTTCTCAGCCATCGACCGTTTCTCTTTCGAAAAAAGGGGACACCCTTTTGGCACTCTTAAGAAACTCAGCTAATCCCTGATGCTGATGTGGAATGTCACATTGTTTTTTTTTTATTTTATCACTGGATATTGAAACCTTTTTATTTTATTTACGAAATGCAAAAGCTAAAAGCCCCCCCTCCCCCATCCCCCGGTTCCCTAGTCCGGAGTGATGGAATAGGGCGCCGATCGAACCAGCTTACCACATACCATTCAGTGCCACTTCTACCACCCGGTCACCACTGGGACTTGGACTTAGGGTTATAGACGACAAAAAAGAAAGATGAGGGAAAGATAAGGGGGGGGGGTTAGAAAGACCCAAGCAGTTACCTCCCTGAGCCAAAAGGCAAGGAGGCCTTCCCCTCACCTCCATGCCACGACCAGGGGTGAATGGACGAAAGATGTTCGTCACCCAGCCTGCATAATTACCCCCCCCCCCCCACACACACCAGGAAATACAAGAAGGGGCTTGTGAAGAAGTGGCGAAATGAGGGGGAAATGTATATGAGACTCCAACTAAGATAGTTTTATTCGTTTCAAGCATACTGAAGATAGTATGGCCAGGAGGGCATGCTGATTCTCCAGATGCCAAGTTTTAATAGTCTATACGGGGCCCCCACTTGAAGGGGCTGCATAGAAAGGGTGTCGCTATTTTGAGTCGTCGTACTGTTTAGCGCCGACTTGTTTGAAATTTGCCGCCTTGGCCCCTTGCCAACATGGCCTCTTCCCATCCTGGCCCCTAGCCACCATGGCCTCTTCACATCATGGGCCCTTGTCACTATGGCCTCTTCACATCATGGGCCCTTGTCACCATAGCCTCTTTCCCATTCTGGCCCCTTGCCACCATGGCATCTTCCCATCCTGGCCCCTAGCCACCATGGCATCTTCCCATCCTGGCCCCTAGCCACCATGGCCTCTTCACATCATGGGCCCTTGTCACTATGGCCTCTTCACATCATGGGCCCTTGTCACCATAGCCTCTTCCCATTCTGGCCTCTTGCCACCATGGCATCTTCCCATCCTGGCCCCTAGCCACCATGGTCTCTTCACATCATGGGTCCTTGTCACCATGGCTACTTCACATCATGGGCCCTTGTCACTATGGCCTCTTCACATCATGGGCCCTTGTCACCATAGCCTCTTCCCATTCTGGCCTCTTGCCACCATGGCATCTTCCCATCCTGGCCCCTAGCCACCATGGCCTCTTCACATCATGGGCCCTTGTCACTATGGCCTCTTCACATCATGGGCCCTTGTCACCATAGACTCTTCCCATTCTGGCCTCTTGCCACCATGGCATCTTCCCATCCTGGCCCCTAGCCACCATGGCCTCTTCACATCATGGGCCCTTGTCAGTATGGCCTCTTCACATCATGGGCCCTTGTCACCATAGCCTCTTCCCATTCTGGCCTCTTGCCACCATGGCATCTTCCCATCCTGGCCCCTAGTTACCATGGTCTCTTCACATCATGGGTCCTTGTCACCATGGCCACTTCACATCATGGGCCCTTGTGACCATGGCCTCTTCACACCGTGGCCCCTTGCCACCATGACCCCTTGCCACTATGGCCTCTTTTCACCTTGGCCCCCTGTCACCATGGCCTCTTCCCACCCTGGCCCCTTGCCCCATATAATTATTTTCAACTTTTTCGGCCCTTTCTTTTTCTTTGATTTTTCTCTTCTGCTCGTTCCTTCTTCAATATTACTCAATCTATAATTCTCTACTTTCGTTTTTTTCCATAACTTGGTCGACCTGTAGTGGAAAAGATGTCAAAGAAATCCCAGAAGTAGGAAAATCTTTTCCCACCAAAAAATGGTTTTAACCACGATTCTGTTTTCCCTCCTCAGGGCTTCTCGGGACGGCCGGACGAAGATGCAACGCCACGTCTTTAGGATCCGACAGCTGTTATTCCCTTTGTTGTGGCAGAGGATTCTTCTCACAGACGAGAATTACCAAGTCGCAATGTGAATGCAAGTTTAAATGGTGCTGTCAAGTGTCGTGCAAGATGTGTGAAGTTTGGCAGACGAATCATTTCTGTAATTCTTAAATCCCGATCGATTTCAGACTTCAAGTTTTTGTTTAAGTTCCATTAATGTCTCTACTATGAAACCCTGAAGTCATTAAGGACTATTTGAATGACATTAAATTTCGAGATGTATGAGTGTGGATATGTTTAAGACACCAGCTTTACCCCCTGCTGAACACAACGGTGGGTTACAGAAACAGTTCAGAACATTTATTTAGAACGTTCATGATTTTTTCTAATGTTGAGAACATTTTACTTCTTTAGCTACAACTAATGTAATTCTAAGGGAAAATATTAAAAGTAATTATTAATTCGTAAGACAAGATGCCATAGGTAGGCTTAAGCAGAATGAAAGAAGCGATGGAGATTTAAGATTCCACGATGGGATGCAGAGTACATTTCCTTTGTCTAGCCATATAAACATTGCTATAAAGGGTCTTCAAAAAGTTCGTAGAAAAAATAATTTAATTATATACAAAGTCAACAAACCTAAGTCGCGTGCTCTTAATTATTTCAATAATTAAAAAAAAAATAATTAACAAACATATGATTTGACCTTACGCCCTTCAAAACTTTAAAAAAACAAACAAATGAAAAGTAAAATGTTTACCATTCGACATAGGAACTTATAAGAGTCGCATACACGCAACTAAAGAGTATAAATTTTACTTCTCAAAATAAACCGCATTGAGGTCACAACATTTTTGAAAGCGATGATACCATCCATTTAATCCGTTTCTAGAAAACTGATACCTAAAAATTAAACTAAGTTAAAACAGCTCTTTTAACATCATCAACAGAAGAAAATCGAGTGTCATTCATGCTTTTTCAAGATTTGAGGGGGGGGAGGGTCGGATGGAGCTAGGTCAGAACTGTATGGAAGGGTGGTGGGGAAGGGGGGCGGTCGGATAGAGCTAGGTCAGGACTGTATGGGGTGGGCGGTGGGGGGGGGGGCGGATGGAACTAGGTCAGGACTGTATAGGGTGGGCGGTGGGGGGGTGGGGGTCGGTTGGATAGAGCTAGGTCAGGAATGTATGGGGTGGGCGGTGGAGGGGCGGATGGAGCTAGGTCAGGACTGTATGGGGTGGGTGGGGGGGGGATGAGATGAACTCTCACCAAATTCTAGCAAAGTTGACTTTGTCAAAGAAGCGGAATGAACGGGGGTTGGGGGGGGGATGAGATGAACTCTCACCAAATTCTAGCAAAGTTGACTTTGTCAAAGAAGCGGAATGAACGGGGGTTGGGGGGGGGGGATGTTACCGTAATTGAAGAGGACTCTTCTGTGAAGTTTTGCAGGGCACTTTTCAGTTATAGTATTGTGAAGTTTTTATCCGAGGACTTTTGTAATAGGTAGCATTGATGGTTCTTCGTTCTTCCAGAAGTTCAACAAGTATCACATTTTCCAGCTCCTAAAGAACACACCTTCCTCCTCAGGGTTCAGACTCATCTTTAATGGGTTCCCTTCTATCCTCTTGGTAATCACTGTTTATACTGCTCTTTGTCTTCTGGATCATATTAGTAAATCAAATATGATCCCCGGTTACAGTTCTTTGCAATAAAAAGCCTCAAGATTTTCATCACCCTTGTTCAAAATTTGCACTGAAAGAGTCTCTTCCCCGCCTGTTCTTCGCCCAACAATTTTGGCACCCATTGAGCTTACTAAGGTTCAGTAGGTAGATTAAGATGGAATAAACTGAACCTGCCGATGTGTTCAATGTGCCTGGTATCATTTCTATTCTTAATCGACGGTCATCTTTAATTAGTACCCGCACACGATTGATATTTTCTTCCCTTAGTGATGTTGACGGTCTGCCACTGTAAATATCGCCTTCAAGCTCCTGTCTTCCACCCGCAGTAGACTTTGCGGGGGGGGGGACTATTTCTCCATAAACTTTTATTAATGCATAAAAAATCTTATTCTCCCGTCACTCAAGCTTGACCAGAAATTCGATGTTTGGCCCTGCTTCAACTTTGAGTGAATCCATAGTATCACTGCTGACTCCAAATTTAAACTGCTACCATGTCATTCAGAATGAAGCAAAGTAATTTCTGATTACGTTACTAATAACACTTTTGTAGTAGTTTAAACCAGTGTAATTAGAATTTTCAGTTGGCAACCCATTTTCTTGTAATATTCTTTTTCTACGAACTTTTTTAAGTCGCCTCGTATATTTTATTTTACCCTAGGTTCCCACTGAAGTATGGTCCTATTAGTGGGTATTAAGGGCGCAATATTGGCAATAAAATTACATTTTTAATACTATCGAAGTTGTCCTGATTTTATACGATTTGTACCAAACGATTACTACTCGCTTATAGCTATTTCATTGATGCCGTAGAACTTAACACGAGATCTAAACAAAGGGTCGCTAAAATAAAAGGCAGGCGAATTCCAATTCCCAAACGGTAACTAACCATGTCCAATGTTGCTTAACTTTGCTCTCAGGAATAAACGGTGCTTCCACTCGACTATGTCGTAGCCGATATTATTGAAATATAAGTATTGATATACATCGGAGTAAATAAGAATTCAAAAAATGCTTAGAAAACAGTATTGCATTAGCTCCATTCTTTAATTGCAAGTATTTTCTTCTAAATTTCAAATCACGTAGTTTTAATATCTATAGTAATAAATAAGTAAAGACACCATATACTTAATGTATAAATATATGACAGGGCCAAAAAGTATTCATTATCCATTCTCAAAGTATTTTAGTTAAGAGGAGTACAGAGTTGAAATTTCAAGTTGTTAACTTTAGGTCTTTTAAAAAGTTTCTAGAACATACTACATAATTTTAAATAATATTAAACGGAACAAATGAATAGGGAGGCACAATCTCGAAGAGAAAAGAACATTCTAAATATGTCAAAGGTACAGTTATTAATTAATTTTATATTAAAATGGCATGGATTTCAAAACTATCGGTAAAGATCTAAATCGGCATCCAAGTTCTGTTGCATCGATATTTCCCACGTGGAAGTCGCATGGCTCGACAGTGAACCGTCCTCGATCGTGTGTTCCTCGAAAGATTGTCACTCATGCTGTCAACAGAATTATAGAAATAGTGGGAAAAACTCGTAACTACTAGCTAAGAGTTAGCACAATATCAGGAAGTTGTGGAAATGATTGTTACACTGCAAACTGTTAGTAGCGCACTCGACACGTATGGTCACGCGGAGACAAGCCGCACGTTTGCTTAGGAGCATTTATATAAGCCAAATAGCTATTGCACTAATGTTCTTTGGTCTGATGAAGCCAAGCTAGAATTAATTCGCCTCACTTACCATCATCAAGTTTAGAGGAAGAAGAAAGAAGTGTACAAAGCAAAGAACATCACCCCAACCGTGAAGAATGGCAGCAGCAATATATTGGGAGGGGGGGTGTTTCTTTTAACATGGTACAAGGCGACTTCTCGTCAGCAAGGTGAACCTGAGTATTTCAATTATACAACGATCATAAACATACCTTCAATAACCTTAAGAAATGGCTTAGAAGTAGTAAAATAAAAATTTTTAAATCGCTGTGCAGCAAACTCCTGACCTCAATCCGATAGAAAATCTATGTGAGTATAAAGATCCGTGTACATGCTCGTCAACCCAGCAATGTGAACAGACTAAAGCAGAACTCTCTGGATGAGTGGTCTAATATATCGGTAATGTTTAATAGATACAGCTTTTTGTTTGTCTCGGACTGTATATATAAGTGACGTGCGTACTGCTTCTTTGTCTACGCCGTCAATATGCTTGCCTCGACTAATACTTGGTTTCATTTTATTTACAATAAATTTAAATTGCCTGTTTTGCCTGTTTCTTTCTCATTAATGTAAAAACGAAAATAAACTTTGGAAGAAAGAGTATTAGTTTCATATTGTCTCCTCAGGGAAAACTAAATTTCTAGATCTATATCCACATATCACCTTTTTATGACTATGAACAAGATATGAAGGAAAACTTCTTGTAGACATTATAAATGATAACTTTCTTCATAAAAGAATTGATAAGCCGAGGCACGACTATAACGCTGTGGATTTTATTTTCACTAGTGATGAAGATATAGTAGAAAATGTACATACATTCTGGTGTATCAATGGGAAATAGTGATCATCAAATAATTCGATCCATTATAAAAACAGATTTCTCGAAATCTAACCATAACCTCCTCAAAACCATCTCTATTGACTCCAATACGCCTATTCAGGTCTCCGGCGATTAACAACAAATCACTTCCTCCGACCGCTGCCACCTCATCATTCAGTCTTCCCAGAATGGCACCTGTTCCTCCTCATTTATGCCAGTCTGTGGAGCGTAAACGGAAAATATATGCACCACTCTTCCTCCCCAAACCATTTTAATCTTCATAATCATTGACGTATGTCTTTCCACCTCCATCACATCTTAAATACACCCTCTTCTCCCTCACCAGCACCCCATCAACATCTGCTCAATCTACTCTCCCAGACCACCAAAACTTATATTTTTTTCCGTCATCTCAAAAAACTCAGCAACCTTCTCCTTAGTACCTTAATTCCTATACATAGCAGACATCTACCGATCTTCAGGCCAGCATCTTCGCTATTCTCGGCTCATCCCCACCATCGTTCCAACATTTACAGTGCACAGTCGTACCACTCCTCCATCTCCTTGCTTTAGTGCACAAGCAATCCGCTTAGGGATTCTTAGCATTCCCTGCATGAGTTAAGGGCTGCTGGAGACTTGGGGCCGTTCTTAGTGAGAGTCATCTTTGTGTTGTTTAAAGAGCTTGTTTTATTGGCCGTATTCCCCTGCTAACGCCAACCACAAAATCAGTAATGAGACAGCCTTCGCCTGAAATGGCACAACATACAAGGCAGCAGGTGGATTTGGAGTCAGAATTCCTTTTCCCTAACCTTTGCCGGAAATGAGACAACCTACAAAGCAGCAGGTGAATTTGGAGTTAGAGTTCCTTTCTCCTAGCTTTTGCCAGAAATGGCACAACCAACAAGGCAGGAGGCGGAATTGGAGTCAGAGTTCCTTTATCCTAGCTTTAACCGGAAATGGCAAAACCTTCAGGGCAGTAGGGGGATTTTGAGTCAGAGTTCCTTTCTCCTAGCAATGCCGGAAATGGCACAAGCTAGAAGGCAACAAGTTGCTTTGGAGTCAGAGTTCCTTTATCTTAGACATTGCCGTAAATGGCACAACTTACGAGGCAGAGTAGATATTAGGAGTCAGAGTTCCTATCTCCTAGCCTTTGTCATAAAAGGCACAACTTACAAGGCAGCAGGTGGATTTGGAGCCAGAGTTCCTTTCCCCTAGCCTAGGATGGAAATGGCTTAACCTACAAGGCAGCAGATAAATTTGGAGTCAGAGTTCCTTTCTTCTAGCCTAAGACGGAAATGGCTTAACCTACAAGGCAGCAGATGGATTTGAAGTCAAAGATCCTTTCACTTGGCCTTTGCCGGAAATGGCACAACCTTCAAGGCAGCAGGTAAATTTATAGTCAGAGTCACTTTCTCTTAGCCTTTGCCAGAAATGGCACACCCAACAAGTCAGCAGGTGGAATTGGAGTCAGAGTTCCTTTCTCCTAGCCTTTGGAGAAAAATAGAAAAACCTAGAAGGCAGTAAGTGTATTTTGAGTCAGAGTTCCTTTCTCCTAGCCTCTAGCGGAAATAGCCAAACCTACAAGGCAAGAGGTGGATTGTAAGTCAGAGTTCCTTTCTCCTAGCCTTGCTGGAAATGGCACAAGCTATAAGGCAACAAGTTGGTTTGGAGTCAGAGTTCCTTTAACTTAGCCATTGCCGTAAATGGCACAACTTACAAGGCAGAGTAGATATTAGAAGTCAGAGTTCCTATCTCCTAGCCTTTGTCATAAAAGGCACAACCTACAAGGCAGCAGGTGGATTTGGAGTCAGAGTTCCTTTCTTCTAGCCTAGGATTAAAAAGGCTTAACCTACAAGGCAGCAGATGGATTTGGAGTCAGAGTTCCTTTCTCCTAGCCTAGGACGGAAATGGCTTAACCTACGAGGCAGCAGATGGATTTGAAGTCAAAGATCCTTTCACTTGGCCTTTGCCGGAAATTGCACAACCTTCAAGACAGCAGGTAGATTTATAGTCAGGGTCACTTTCTCTTAGCCTTTGCCAGAAATGGCACACCCAACAAGTCAGCAGGTGGAATTGGAGTCAGATTTCCTTTCTCCTAGCCTTTGGCGAAAAATAGAAAAACCTAGAAGGCAGTAAGTGGATTTTGAGTCAGAGTTCCTTTCTCCTAGCCTTAAGCGGAAATAGCCAAACCTACAAGGCAAGAGGTGGATTGTAAGTCGGAGTTCCTTTCTCCTAGCCTTGCCGGAAATGGCACAAGCTACAAGGCAACAAGTTGGTTTGGAGTCAGAGTTCCTTTAACTTAGCCATTGCCGTAAATGGCACAACTTACAAGGCAGAGTAGATATTAGAAGTCAGAGTTCCTATCTCCTAGCCTTTGTCATAAAAGGCACAACCTACAAGGCAGCAGGTGGATTTGGAGTCAGAGTTCCTTTCTGCTAGCCTAGGATGGAAAAGGCTTAACCTACAAGGCAGCAGATGGAATTGAAGTTAGAGTTCCCTTCTCCTAGCCTAGGACGGAGATGGCTTAACCTACAAGGCAGCAGATGGATTTAAAGTCAAAGATCCTTTCCCCTAGCTTTTCTCCTATATTTTGCCCGAAATGTTACAACTTACGGGCCAGAGGAGTTATTAGTAGTCAGAGATCCTTTCTCCTACCATTTGCTGGAAGAGGCACAACCTACAAGGCAGCAGGTGGATTTGGAGTCAGAGTTCCTTTCTCCTAGCCTTTGCCGTAAATTGCACAAACTACAATGCAGCAAGGGGATTTGGAGTCAGAGTTCCTACCTCCTAGACTTTGCCGGAGATGGCAAAACCTACAAGACAGCAGGTAAATTTGGAGTCAGAGTTTCTTTCTCCTAGCTTTTGCGGAAATGGCACAACCTACAAGGCAGTAGGTGGATTTGGAGTCAGAGTTCCTTTATCCTATCTTTTTTCCGGAAATAGCACATCTTACAAGGCAGAGGAGATATTTGGAGTCAGAGTTTCTATCTACTAGCCTTTGTCGAGAATGACACAACCTACAAGGCAGCAGGTGGATTTGGAGTCAGAGTTCTTTTCTCCTAGCCTTTGCCGGAAATAGCACCAACTAGAATTGAGCAGATAGATTTGCAGTCAGACTTTCATTCTCCTAGCCTTTGCCGGAAATAACACAACCAACAAGGCAGCAGGTGGATTTGGATTGAGAGTTACTTACTCCTACCCTTTGCCGAAAATGGCACAACCAACAAGGCAGCAGGTGGATTTGTAGTCAGAGTTTTTTTTCTGGCTTTTGCCTGAAATAGCACAACTTACAGGCCAAAGGAGATATTACTAGTCAGAGATCCTTGCTCCAACCCTTTGCCGGAAAAGGCAAAACCTACAAACCTGCAGGGGGATTTGGAGTCAGAGTTCCTTTCTCCTAGCCTTTGCCGTAAATTGCACAAACAACAATGCAGCAAGGGGATTTGGAGTCAGAGTTCCTACCTCCTAGACTTTGCCGGAGATGGCAAAACCTACAAGACAGCAGGTAAATTTGGAGTCAGAGTTTCTTTCTCCTAGCTTTTGCGAAAATGGCACAACCTACAAGGCAGTAGGTGGATTTGGAGTCAGAGTTCCTTTATCCTATCTTTTTTCCGGAAATGGCACATCTTACAAGGCAGAGGAGATATTTGGAGTCAGAGTTTCTATCTACTAGCCTTTGTCGAGAATGACACAACCTACAAGGCAGCAGGTGGATTTGGAGTCAGAGTTCTTTTCTCCTAGCCTTTGCCGGAAATAGCACCAACTAGAATTGAGCAGATAGATTTGCAGTCAGACTTTCATTCTCCTAGCCTTTGCCAAAAATAACACAACCAACAAGGCAGCAGGTGGATTTGGATTGAGAGTTACTTACTCCTACCCTTTCCTGAAAATGGCACAACCAACAAGGCAGGAGGTGGATTTGTAGTCAGAGTTTTTTTCCTGGCTTTTGCCTGAAATAGCACAACTTACAGGCAAAAGGAGATATTACTAGTCAGAGATCCTTGCTCCAACCCTTTGCCGGAAAAGGCAAAACCTACAAACCTGCAGGGGGATTTGGAGTCAGAGTTCCTTTCTCCTAGCCTTTGCCGTAAATTGCACAAACTACAATGCAGCAAGGGGATTTGGAGTCAGAGTTCCTACCTCCTAGACTTTGCCGGAGATGGCAAAACCTACAAGACAGCAGGTAAATTTGGAGTCAGAGTTTCTTTCTCCTAGCTTTTGCGAAAATGGCACAACCTACAAGGCAGTAGGTGGATTTGGAGTCAGAGTTCCTTTATCCTATCTTTTTTCCGGAAATGGCACATCTTACAAGGCAGAGGAGATATTTGGAGTCAGAGTTTCTATCTACTAGCCTTTGTCGAGAATGACACAACCTACAAGGCAGCAGGTGGATTTGGAGTCAGAGTTCTTTTCTCCTAGCCTTTGCCGGAAATAGCACCAACTAGAATTGAGCAGATAGATTTGCAGTCAGACTTTCATTCTCCTAGCCTTTGCCGGAAATAACACAACCAACAAGGCAGCAGGTGGATTTGGATTGAGAGTTACTTACTCCTACCCTTTGCCGAAAATGGCACAACCAACAAGGCAGCAGGTGGATTTGTAGTCAGAGTTTTTTTCCTGGCTTTTGCCTGAAATAGCACAACTTACAGGCCAAAGGAGATATTACTAGTCAGAGATCCTTGCTCCAACCCTTTGCCGGAAAAGGCAAAACCTACAAACCTGCAGGGGGATTTGGAGTCAGAGTTCCTTTCTCCTAGCCTTTGCCGTAAATTGCACAAACTACAATGCAGCAAGGGGATTTGGAGTCAGAGTTCCTACCTCCTAGACTTTGCCGGAGATGGCAAAACCTACAAGACAGCAGGTAAATTTGGAGTCAGAGTTTCTTTCTCCTAGCTTTTGCGGAAATGGCACAACCTACAAAGCAGTAGGTGGATTTGGAGTCAGAGTTCCTTTATCCTATCTTTTTTCCGGAAATAGCACATCTTACAAGGCAGAGGAGATATTTGGAGTCAGAGTTTCTATCTACTAGCCTTTGTCGAGAATGACACAACCTACAAGGCAGCAGGTGGATTTGGAGTCAGAGTTCTTTTCTCCTAGCCTTTGCCGGAAATAGCACCAACTAGAATTGAGCAGATAGATTTGCAGTCAGACTTTCATTCTCCTAGCCTTTGCCGGAAATAACACAACCAACAAGGCAGCAGGTGGATTTGGATTGAGAGTTACTTACTCCTACCCTTTGCCGAAAATGGCACAACCAACAAGGCAGCAGGTGGATTTGTAGTCAGAGTTTTTTTTCTGGCTTTTGCCTGAAATAGCACAACTTACAGGCCAAAGGAGATATTACTAGTCAGAGATCCTTGCTCCAACCCTTTGCCGGAAAAGGCAAAACCTACAAACCTGCAGGGGGATTTGGAGTCAGAGTTCCTTTCTCCTAGCCTTTGCCGTAAATTGCACAAACAACAATGCAGCAAGGGGATTTGGAGTCAGAGTTCCTACCTCCTAGACTTTGCCGGAGATGGCAAAACCTACAAGACAGCAGGTAAATTTGGAGTCAGAGTTTCTTTCTCCTAGCTTTTGCGAAAATGGCACAACCTACAAGGCAGTAGGTGGATTTAGAGTCAGAGTTCCTTTATCCTATCTTTTTTCCGGAAATGGCACATCTTACAAGGCAGAGGAGATATTTGGAGTCAGAGTTTCTATCTACTAGCCTTTGTCGAGAATGACACAACCTACAAGGCAGCAGGTGGATTTGGAGTCAGAGTTCTTTTCTCCTAGCCTTTGCCGGAAATAGCACCAACTAGAATTGAGCAGATAGATTTGCAGTCAGACTTTCATTCTCCTAGCCTTTGCCAAAAATAACACAACCAACAAGGCAGCAGGTGGATTTGGATTGAGAGTTACTTACTCCTACCCTTTCCTGAAAATGGCACAACCAACAAGGCAGCAGGTGGATTTGTAGTCAGAGTTTTTTTCCTGGCTTTTGCCTGAAATAGCACAACTTACAGGCCAAAGGAGATATTACTAGTCAGAGATCCTTGCTTCAACCCTTTGCCGGAAAAGGCAAAACCTACAAACCTGCAGGGGGATTTGGAGTCAGAGTTCCTTTCTCCTAGCCTTTGCCGTAAATTGCACAAACTACAATGCAGCAAGGGGATTTGGAGTCAGAGTTCCTACCTCCTAGACTTTGCCGGAGATGGCAAAACCTACAAGACAGCAGGTAAATTTGGAGTCAGAGTTTCTTTCTCCTAGCTTTTGCGAAAATGGCACAACCTACAAGGCAGTAGGTGGATTTGGAGTCAGAGTTCCTTTATCCTATCTTTTTTCCGGAAATGGCACATCTTACAAGGCAGAGGAGATATTTGGAGTCAGAGTTTCTATCTACTAGCCTTTGTCGAGAATGACACAACCTACAAGGCAGCAGGTGGATTTGGAGTCAGAGTTCTTTTCTCCTAGCCTTTGCCGGAAATAGCACCAACTAGAATTGAGCAGATAGATTTGCAGTCAGACTTTCATTCTCCTAGCCTTTGCCGGAAATAACACAACCAACAAGGCAGCAGGTGGATTTGGATTGAGAGTTACTTACTCCTACCCTTTGCCGAAAATGGCACAACCAACAAGGCAGCAGGTGGATTTGTAGTCAGAGTTTTTTTCCTGGCTTTTGCCTGAAATAGCACAACTTACAGGCCAAAGGAGATATTACTAGTCAGAGATCCTTGCTCCAACCCTTTGCCGGAAAAGGCAAAACCTACAAACCTGCAGGGGGATTTGGAGTCAGAGTTCCTTTCTCCTAGCCTTTGCCGTAAATTGCACAAACTACAATGCAGCAAGGGGATTTGGAGTCAGAGTTCCTACCTCCTAGACTTTGCCGGAGATGGCAAAACCTACAAGACAGCAGGTAAATTTGGAGTCAGAGTTTCTTTCTCCTAGCTTTTGCGAAAATGGCACAACCTACAAGGCAGTAGGTGGATTTGGAGTCAGAGTTCCTTTATCCTATCTTTTTTCCGGAAATGGCACATCTTACAAGGCAGAGGAGATATTTAGAGTCAGAGTTTCTATCTACTAGCCTTTGTCGAGAATGACACAACCTACAAGGCAGCAGGTGGATTTGGAGTCAGAGTTCTTTTCTCCTAGCCTTTGCCGGAAATAGCACCAACTAGAATTGAGCAGATAGATTTGCAGTCAGACTTTCATTCTCCTAGCCTTTGCCGGAAATAACAAAACCAACAAGGCAGCAGGTGGATTTGGATTGAGAGTTACTTACTCCTACCCTTTGCCGGAAATGGCACAACCAACAAGGCAGCAGGTGGATTTGTAGTCAGAGTTTTTTTTCTGGCTTTCGCCTGAAATAGCACAACTTACAGGCCAAAGGAGATATTACTAGTCAGAGATCCTTGCTCCAACCCCCCTTTGCCGGAAAAGGCAAAACCTACAAACCTGCAGGGGGATTTGGAGTCAGAGTTCCTTTCTCCTAGCGTTTGCCGTGAATTGCACAACCTACAATGCAGCAAGGCGATTTGGAGTCAGAGTTCCTACCTCCTAGACTTTGCCGGAGATAGCACAACCTACAAGACAGCAAGTGAATTTGGAGTCAGAGTTCCTTTCTCCTAGCTTTTGCGGAAATGGCACAACCTATAATGCAGTAGGTGTATTTGAAGTCAGAGTTCTTTTATCCTATCTGTGGACGGAAATGGCACAACTTACAAGGCAGAGGAGATAATAGAAGACAGAGTTCCTACCTCCTAGCCTTGGTCGGAAAAGGCACAACCTACAAGGTAGCAGGTGGATTTGGAGTCAGAGTTCCTTTCTCTTAGCTTAGGACGGAAATGGCAAAACCTACAATGCAGCAGGTGGATTTGGAATCATAGTTTCTCACTCCTAGCCTTTGCCAGAAATGGCATAACCAACAACGCAGCAGGTGGAATTGGAGTCAGAGTTCTTTTCTCCTATCGTTTACCGGAAATCGCAAAACCTACAAAGCCGTAGGTGAATTTTGAGTCAGAGTTTCTCTCTCCTAGCCCTTGCCGGAAATAGCAAAACTTACAAGGCAACAAGTAGATTTAGAGTCAGAGTTCCTTTATCTCAGCCATTGCCGTAAATGGAACAACTTACAAGGCAGAGGAGATATTAGGAGTAAGAGTTTGTATCTCCTAGCCTTTAACGGAACAGGCACAACCTACAAGGAAGCAGGTGAATTTAGAGTCAGAGTTCCTTTTTCCTAGTGGTTGCCGGAAATGGCACAACCAACAAGGCAGCAGGTGGATTTGGAGTCAGAGTTCTTTTCCCTTAACATTTATTGGCAATGGCACAAACCAAAAGGCAGCAGGAAGATTTGGAGTCAGAGTTCCTTTCTCTTAACCTTTGCCGGAAATGGCACAACCTACAAGGCGGTAGGTAGAATTGGAGTCAGAGTTTCTTACTCCTAGCCTTTGCCAGATATGGCAAGACCAACAAGGCAGAAGGTGGAATTGGAGTCAGAGTTCCTTCCTCCTAGCTATTGCCGGAGATGGCACAACCTTCAAGGCAACAGGTTAATTTGGAGTCAGAGTTCCTTTATCTTAGCCTTGGCCGGAAATGGCACAACTTACAATGCAGAGAAGATAGTAGGAGACAGAGTTTCTTTCTACTAGCCTTTGTCGGAGAAGGCACACTCTACAAGGAGCAGGTCGATTTGGAGTCAGAGTTCCTTTCTACTAGCTTGGACGGAAATAGCACAACCTACAAGGCAGCAGATGAATTTGGAGTCAGAAATCCTTTCTCATAGTCTTTGCCGGAAATGGCACGACCTACAAGGCAGCAGGCTGATTTGGAGTCAGTGTTTCTCACTCCTAGCCTTTGCCATAAATTGCACAACCAACAAGGCAGCAGGTAAAATTAGTTTTAGAGTTCCTTTTTCCTAGGGTTTACCGGAAATGGCAACACCTACAAGGCCGTAGATTTTGATTCACATTTCCTTTCTCTCAGCCTTTGCCAGAAATGGCACAGCCAACAAGGCAGCAGGTGGAATTAGAGTCAAAGTTCCTTTCTCCTGCCTTTGGCGGAAATAGCAAAACCTACAAGCAGTAAGTGGATTTTGAGCTAGAGTTCCTTTCTCCTAGCCCCCTGCCAGGAAATGGCACAACCTACAAGGCAACAGGTTGATTTGGAGTCAGAGTTCCTTTATCTTAGCCATTGCCGGAAATGGCACAACTTACAAGTCAGATGAGATATTAGAAGTTAAAGTTCCTATCCTCCAGCCTTTATCGAAAAAGGCCCAACCTACAAGGCAACAAGTGGATTTGGAGTCAGAGTTCCTTTCTCCTAGCCTGAGACGGAAATGGCACAAGCTACAAGGCAGCAGGTGAAATTGGAGTCAGAGTTCCTTTCCCCTAACATTTGTTTGCAATGGCACAAACCAAAAGGCATCATGTGGATTTGGAGTCAGAGTTCCTTTCTCCTAGCTTTTGCTGGAAATATCACATCCAACACGGCAGCAGGAGGAATTAAAGTCAGAGTTGCTTTCCTCTAGCCTTTACTGGTAAAAGCAAAACCTATAGGGCAGTATGTGGATTTTGAGTCAGAGTTTCTTTCTCCTAGCCCTTGCCGGAAACGGCCCAAGTTACAAGGCAACAAGTTGGTTTGGAGTCCAAGTTCCCTTATTTCACCTACTGCCGGAAATGACACAACTTACAAAGCAGAGGAGATATTTGGAGGCAGAGTTCCTATCTCCTAGCCTTGGTCGGAAAAGGCACCACCTACAAGGCAGCAGGTGGATTTGGAGTCAGAGTTCCTTTCTACTAGCCTAGGACGGAAATGGCACAACCTACAAGGCAGCAGGTGGATTTGGAGTTAGAGTTTCTTTTTTTAGTCTTTACCGTAAATGGCACAACCTACAAGGCAGCAGGTGGATTTGGAGTAAGAGTTTCTAACTCCTAGCCTTTCATAGAAATAGCACAGCCAACAAGGCAGCAGGTGAATTGGAGTTAGAGTTCCTTTCTCTTATCGTTTACCGGAAATGGAAAAACCTACAAGGCCGTAGGTGGATTTTAAGTCAGAGTTCCTTTCTCCTAGCCCTTGCCGGAAATGGCACAACTTACAAGACAACAGGTAGATTTGGAGTCAGAGTTCCTTTATCTTAGCACATGCCGGAAATGGCACAACTAACAAGGCAAAGGAGATATTAGGAGTCAGAGTTCGTATCTCCTAGCCTTTAACGGAAAAGGCACCATCTACAAGGCAGCAGATGGATTTAGAGTCAGAGTTCCTTTTTCCTAGCCGTTGCCGGAAATGGCACAACCGACAAAGCAGCAGGTGGATTTGGAGCCAGAGTTCCTTTCCACTAACATTTGTTCGCAATGGCACAATCCAAAAGGCATCCGGGGGATTTGGAGTCAGAGATCCTTTCTCCTAGATTTTGCTGGAAATATCACATCCAACACGGCAGCAGGAGGAATTAAAGTCAGAGTTGCTTTCCTCTAGCCTTTACTGGTAAAAGCAAAACATATAGGGCAGTATGTGGATTTTGAGTCAGAGTTTCTTTCTCCTAGCCCTTGCCGAAAAAGGCCCAAGTTACAAGGCAACAAGTTGGTTTGGAGTCCAAGTTTCCTTATTTTACCTACTGCCGGAAATGACACAACTTACAAAGCAGAGGAGATATTAGGAGACAGAGTTCCTATCTCCTAGCCTTGGTCGGAAAAGGCACAACCTACAAGGCAGCAGGTGGATTTGGAGTCAGAGTTCCTTTCTACTAGCCTAGGACGCAAATGGCACAACCTACAAGGCAGCAGGTGGATTTGGAGTTAGAGTTCCTTTTCTTAGTCTTTGCCGTAAATGGCACAACCTACAAGGCAGCAGGTGGATTTGGAGTAAGAGTTTCTTACTCCTAGCCTTTCCCAGAAATAGCACAGCCAACAAGGCAGCAGGTGGAATTGGAGTTAGAGTTCCTTTCTCCTATCGTTTTCCGGAAATGGAAAAACCTACAAGGCCGTAGGTGGATTTTAAGTCAGAGTTTCTTTCTCCTAGCCCTTGCCGGAAATGGCACAACTTACAAGGCAACAGGTAGATTTGGAGTCAGAGTTCCTTTATCTTAGCACATGCCGGAAATGGCACAACTAACAAGGCAAAGGAGATATTAGGAGTCAGAGTTCTTATCTCCTAGCCTTTAACGGAAAAGGCACCATCTACAAGGCAGCAGGTGGATTTAGAGTCAGAGTTCTTTTTTCCTAGCCGTTGCCGGAAATGGCACAACCAACAAAGCAGCAGGTGGATTTGGAGCCAGAGTTCCTTTCCACTAACATTTGTTTGCGATGGCACAATCCAAAAGGCATCCGGGGGATTTGGAGTCAGAGATCCTTTCTCCTAGCCTTTGCCGGAAATGGTACAACTACAAGGCAGCAGGTGGATTTAAAGTCAGAGTTCCTTTCTCTTAGCCTTTGCCGGAAATGGCACAACCTTCAAGGCAGCAGGTGGATTTGGAGTCAGAGTTTCTAACTTCTATCCTTTGCCAGAAATAGCACAACCAACAAGGCAGCAGGTGGAATTGATGTCAGAGTTCCTTTCCCCTAGCCTTTCCTTGAAATGGCCAAACCTACAAGGCCGTTGGTGGATTTGGAGTCAGAGTTTCTCCCTTCTAGCCTTTGCCAGAAATGGCAAAACCAAAGGCAGCAGGTGGAATTTGAGTCAGAGTTCCTTTCTCCTAGCCCTTGTCGGAAATGGCACAACTTACAAGGCAACAGGTTGATTTGGAGTCAGAGTTCCTTTATCTTAGCCATTGCCTGAAATGGCACAACTTACAACGCAGACGAGATATTAGGAGACAGAGTTCCTTTCTTTTAGCTTTTGTCGGAAAAGGCACAACCTACAAGGCAACAGGTGGATTTGGAGTCAGAGTTCGTTTCTACTAGCCTAGGACGGAAATAGCACAACCTACAAGGCAGAAGATATATTTGGAGTCAGAGATCCTTTCTTCTAGCCTTTGCCGGAAATAGCACAACTTACAAGGCAGCAGGTGGATTAGGATTCAGAGTTATTTTCTCTTAGCCTTTGCCGGAAATGGCACAACCTACAAGGAAGCAGGTGGATTTGGAGTAAGAGTTTCTTACTCCTAGCCTTTGCCAGAAATGGCACAATCAACAAGGCAGCAGGTGGAATTGGAGTCAGAGTTCCTTTTTCCTAGCGTTTACCGGAAATGGGAAAACCTACAAGGCCGTAGGTGGATTTTGAGTCAGAGTTCCTTTCTCCTAGCCCTTGCCGGAAGTGGCACAACTTACAAGGCAACAGGGAGATTTGGAGTCAGAGTTCCTTTATCTTAGCCATTGCCGGAAATGACACAACTTACAAGGCAGAGGAGATATTAGGAGTCAGAGTTTGTATCTCCTAGCCTTCAACGGAAAGAGCACAACCTACAAGGCAGAAGGTGGATTTAGAATCAGAGTTCCTTTTTCCTAGCCCTTGCCGGAAATGGCACAACCAACAAGGCAGCAGGTGGATTTGGAGTCAGACTTCCTTTTCCCTAAGATTTTTTGGCAATGGCACAAACCAAAAGGCATTAGGTGGATTTGGGGTCAGAGTTCCTTTCTTCTAGCCTTTGCTTATAATGGCACAACCTGCAAGGCAGCAAAGTGATTTGAATTCAAAGTTCTTATTCTCTAGCCGTTGCTGGAAATGGCACAATCTACAAGGAGGCAGGTGGATTTGAAGTCAGAGTTCCCTTCTTCTAACCATTGCCATAAATAGCACACCCAACAAAACAGCAGGTGGAATAGAAGCCATAGATCCTTTCCTCTAGCCTTTGCCTCAAATGGCACAACCTGCATGCAGCAGGTGGATTTGGGGTCAGAGTTCTTTTATCCTAGCTTTTGATGGAAATGGCACAACTCTAAGGGCAACAGGGGGATTTAAAGTCAAAGTTTCTATTTACAAGCCTTTTCAGGAAATGGTACAACTACAAGGCAGTATGTGGATTTGAAGTCAGAGATCTTTTCTCTTAGCCATTATTGTCAATGTCACCAACCAAAAGGCATCAGGTGCATTTGGAGTCAGAGTTCCTTTATCCTCGCTTTTGTCGGAAATGGCATAACCTACAAGGCAGCAGATGGATTTGGAGACAGAGTTCCTTTCTCCATGCCTTTGCCGTAAATGGCACAATGTACTAGGCAGCAAGTTGATTTGGAGTCAGAGTCATTATCTCCTAGCCTTTGTCGAAAATGGCACAAACTAGAATGGAGTAGATGGATTTTGAGTCAGAGTTTTATTCGCCTAGCCTTTATCGGAAATGGCACAACGAACAATGCAGCAGGTGGATTTGGAGTTAAAGTTCTTTTCTCCTAACCTTTGCGAGAAAATGTAACAATCTACAAGGCAGTAGATGGATTTGGAGTCAGAAGTCATTTCCACTAGCCTTTGACAGAAATAGCACAACGTACAAAGCAGCAGGTGGATTTGGAGGAAGAGTTTCTTAATCCTACCCTTTGCCGGAAATGGCACAACTAACAAGGCAGCAGGTGGAATTGGAGCTAGAGTTTATCTCCCTTCGCCTTAACCAGAAATAGCAAAAATTACAAGGCAGTAGGTGATTTAGAGTCAGAGTTCCTTTCTCCTAGCCTTTGCTGGGAATGGCACAACCTACAAGGCAGTAAGTGGATTTGGAGTTAAAGTTCCTTTATCATATTTTTGCCGGAAATGGCACAACTTACAAGGCAGAGGAGATAGTAGGGGTCAGAGTTCCTATCTCCTAGCCTTTGTCGGAAATGGCACAAACTACAAGGCAGCAGGGTGATTTGGAGTCAGAGTTCCTTTCTCCTAGCTTTTGCTGGAAATGGCACAAACTAGACTGGAGCAGATGGATTTGGAGTCAAAGGTCATTTCCACTAGTCTTTGCTTGAAATGGCACAACCTACAAAGCAGCAGGTGGATTTGGAGTCTGAGGTTCTTTTTCCTAGCTTTTGCAGGAAATGAAACAATCTACAAGGCAGCAGGTAGATTTGGAGTCAGAGTTACTTACTCCTATCTTTTGCTGGAAATGGCACAACCTACAAGGCAGCAGGTGGATTTGGAGTCAGAGTTCCTTTCCCTAGCCTTTGCCGTAAATGGCACAACCTACAAGGCAGTAGGTAGATTTGGATTCAGAGTTCCATTATCCTATCCTTTGCCGAAAATGGCACAACTTACAAGGCAGAGGAGATATTAGGAGTTAGAGTTACTATCTCCTAGCCTTTGTCGGAAATGTCACAATCTACAAGGAAGCAGGTGGATTTGGAGTCAGAGTTCCTTTCTCCTAGCGTAGGACCGAAAGGCCAAAACTACAATACAGCAGTTGGATTTAGAGTATGAGTTCCTTCTTCCTAGCCTTGGTCAGAAATAGCAAAAACTACCATGCAATGGATGGATTTGGAGTCAGAGTTCAATTCTTCCCTGCCTTTGCCGGAAATGGAACAGCCTATAAGGTTTTAGGTGGATTTGGAGTCAGAGTTCCTTTCTCCTAGCCTTTACCGTAAAGGCAGCAGGTGGATTTGGAGTTAGAGTTCCTTTCTCATAACCTTTGCTGGCAAAGGCGAAACTTACAAGGCAGCAGGTATATTTGGAATCAGAGTTTCCCTTCTCCTAGCCTTTGCCGTAAATGGCACAATCTATAAGGTAACAGATGTATTTGGAGTCAGAGTTCGTACCTCCTAGACTTTGCCGAAAATTGAACAACCTGCAAGAAAGCAGGAGGATTTGGAGGCAGAGTTTTTTTCTCCTAGCCTTTTCCCTAAATAGCACAAATAACAAGGCAGCAGGTGGATTTGGACTCAGAGTTCCTTTTTCCTAACATTTGTTGGCAATGGGACAACCCAAAAGGCATCAGGTAGATTTGGAGTAAGAGTTCCTTTATTCTATCCTTTTCCTAAAATAGAACATCGTACAAGGCAGAGAAGATATTTGGAGTCAGAGTTTCTATCTACTAGCCTTTGTCAGAAATGACACCACCTACAAGGCAACAGGTGGATTTAGAGTCAGAGTTCTTTTCTCCTAGCCTTTGCCGGAAATGGCACAAACTAGAATTGAGCAGTTAGATTTGCAGTCACAGTTTCATTCTCCTAGCCCTTGCCGGAAACGGCACAACCTACAAGGCAGCAGGTGGATTTGGAGTCAGAGTTACTTTCCCTAGCCTTTGCCAGAAATGGCACAACCAACAAGGAAGCAGGTGGATTTGTAGTCAGAGTTTTTTTCTCCTAGCTTTTGCCCGAAATGGCACAACTTACAGGCCAGAGGAGATATTAGTAGTCAGAGATCCTTTTTTCTACCCTTTGCCGGAAAAGGCACAACCTACAAGGCAGCAGGTGGATTTGGAGTCAGAGTTCCTTTCTCCTAGCCTTTGCCGTTAATGGCACAACCTACAATGCAGCAAGGGGATTTGGAGTCAGAGTTCCTACCTCCTAGACTTTTCCAGAGATGGCACAACCTACAAGACAGCAGGTGAATTTGGAGCCAGAGTTCCTTTCTCCGAGCTTTTGCGGAAATGGCACAACCTACAAGGCAGTAGGTGGATTTAGAGTCGAGGTCTTTTATCCTATCCGTGGCCGGAAATTGAACAACTTACAAGGCAGGCGACATTTAAGGAGTCAGAGTTCCTATCTCCTAGACTTTGCCGGAAATAGCACAACCTACAGGGCAGCAGGTGGATTAGGAGTCAGAGTTCCTTTCTCCTAGAATAGGACGTAGATAACACAACTACAAGGCAGTAGGCAGATTTGGAGTCAGAGTTCCTTTGTCCTAGCCTTTGCCCCAAATAAAAAAACTACATAGCAGCAGATGGATTTGGAGCTAAAGACCCTTTCCCCCTAGCATTTTTCCGTAAATGGAACATTCTACAAGCCAGCAGGTGGATTTGGAGTCAGAGTTCATTTCCACTAGCCTTTTTGAGAAATATTACAACATACAAGGAAGCAGGTGGATTTGGACTCAGAGTTCCTTTCTCCTAGCCTTTGCTGGAAATGTCACAACATACAAGACAGCAGGCGGATTTGGAGTCAGAGTTTCATACTCCTAGCCTTTGCCAAAAATGGCAAAACCCACAAGGCAGCAGTTGGATTTGGAGACAGAGTTCCTTTCTCCTAGCCTTTGTTGGAAATGGCACAACCTACAAGGCAGCAGGTGGATTTGTAGTCAGAGTTTTTTTTCTCCTAGCTTTTGCCGGAAATGGCATAACTTACAGGGCAGAGGATATATTAGGAGTCAGAGATACTTTCTCCTACCCTTTGCCGGAAAAGGCACAACCTACAAGGCAGCAGGTGGATTTGGAGTCAGAGTTCCTTTCTCATAGCCTTTGCCGTAAATGGCACAACCTACAATGCAGCAAGGGGATTTAAAGTTAGAGTTCGTACCTCCTAGTCTTTGCCGAAAATGGCACAACCTAAAAGACGGCAAGTGAATTTGGAGTCAGAGTTCCTCTTTTTTAGCCTTTGCGGGAAATGGAAAAACTACAAGGCAGCAGGTTGATTTTGAGTCAGAGTTTCTTTATTCTAGCTTTTGCTGGAAATGGCACAAACTACAAGGCAGCAGAGGGATTTGAAGTCAAAGTTCCTATCTCCTAGCCTTTGCCGGAAATGGCAACATACAAAGCATCAGATGGATTTGGAGTCAGAGTTTATATATTTTAGCCTTTGCGGGAAATGGCACAACCTACAAGACAGCAGGTGAATTTGGAGTCAGAGTTCCTTCCTCCTAGCCTTTGCCGTAAATGGCACAACCTAAAATGCAGCAAGTGAATTTGGAGTCAGAGTTCCTTTATTTTTTGCCTTTGCGGGAAATAGCACAACTACAAGGCAGCAGGTGGATTTTGAGGCAGAATTCCTTTCCCCTAGCCTGTGCCCGAAACGGCACAACCTACAAGGCAGCAGGTGTATTTATATCCAGAGTTTTTTGTCTCCTAGCTTTTCCTGGAAATGGCACAACTTACAGGCCAGAGAAGATATTAGGAGTCAGAGATCCTTTCTACTACCCTTTGCCGGAAATGGCAACCTACAAGGCAGCAGGTGGATTTGGAGTCAGAGTTCCTTTTTCCTAGCCTTTGCCGTAAATGGCACAACTTACAGTGCAGCAAGGAGATTTAGAGTCAGAGTTCCTACGTTCTAGACTTTGCCGGAGATGGCACAACCTACAAAACAGCAGGTGAATTTGGAGTCAGAGTTCCTTTCTCCTAACTCTTGCCGGAGATGGCACAACCTACAAGACAGCAGGTGAATTTGAAGTCAGAGTCCCTTTCTCCTAACCCTTGCCGGAAATAGCACAACCAACAAGACAGCAGGTGGAATTGAAGTCAGAGTTCCTTTCACCTAGCCTTTGCCGGAAATTACACAACCTACAAGGCAGCAGGTGGATTTGGAGTCAGAATTTCTTTCTCCTAGCTTTTGCCGAAAATGGGACAAACTATAAGGTAGCAGAATTATTTAGAGTCAGAGTTTCATTCTCCTAGCCTTTACTGAAATGGCAAATCCAAAATGCAGCAAGTGGATTTGTAGTCAGAGTTCATTTCCACTAGCATTTGCCGGAAATAGCACATCCTACAAGGCAGCAGGTTGATTTGCAGTCGGATTTCCTTTCTTCTAGCTTTTGCCGCGAATAGGAAAACCTACAAGGCAGCAGGTGGATTTGGATTCAGAATTCCTTCTCCTATCCTTTGACGGAATTGCACAGCCTACAAGGTAGCAGGTGGATTTAGAGTCAGAGTTCCTCTCCCCTAGCCTTTACCGGAAATGGCACAACCTATAAGGCAGGAGGTGCATTTGGAGTCAGGGTTTCTTTCTCCTAGCCTTTTCTGGAAATAGCACAACCTACAAGGCAGTAGTTGGATTTGGAGTTAGAGTTCCCTTCTTCTAGCCTTGCCGGAAATGGCACAACCTACAAGGCAGTAGTTGGATTTAGAGTCAGAGTTCCTTTCTCCTGGCCTAGGACGTAGATGGCACAACTTACAAGGCATAGGAGTTATTAAGAGTCAGAGTTCCTATCTCCTAGCCTTTGTCGGAAATTGCACAACCTACAAGGCAGCATGTGGTTTTTGAGTCAGAGTTCCTTTCCCTAAACTTAGAACGCAAATGACATAACTACAAGGCAGCAGGCGGATATGGAGTCAGAGTTCCTTTGTCCTAGCCTTTGTAAGAAATGGCACAAACTACAAGGCAGCAGATGGATTGGGAATCAGAGATCCTTTCGTCCTAGCCTTTGCCGAAGATGCCACAAACTATAATGCTGCAGGTGGATGTGGAGTCATAATTCTATTCTCCTAGCCCTCGCCGGAAATGCCACAAGTTACAAGGCAGCAGGTGGATTTGGAATTAGAGTTCACTTTGCTAGCCTTTGCAGGTGAATTTGGCGTTAGAGTTCCTTTTCCTTAGCTTTGCTGGAAATGTCACAACCTACAAGGCAGCAGATGGATTTTGAGTCAGAGTTCCTTTCTCTTAGCCTTTGCTGGAAATGGCACAAACTACAAGGCAGCATTTAGATTTGGAATCAGAGTTTTTTTCTACTGGCCTTTGCCGCAAATGGCACAACCTACACGGCAACAAGTTGATTTGGAGTAGGAGTTGATTTTTCGTAGCCTTTGCCGGAAATTACACAACCTACAAGGCAGCAGGTGGATTTGGAGTCAGAGTTCCTTAATCCTAGCTTTTGCTGGAAATGGCCACCTACAAGGCAGCAGGTGTATTTGGAGTCAGAGTTCCTTTATTTTAGCGTTTGCAGGAAATGGCACAACTACAATGCAGCAGGTGGATTTGGAGTGGGAGCCCCTTCCTCCTAGCCTTTGCCGTAAATGGCACAACCTACACGGCAACAAGTTGATTTGGAGTAGGAGTTCCTTTCTCCTAGCCTTTGCTGGAAATTTCACAACCAACAAGGCAGCAGGTGGATTTGGAGTCAGAGTTCCTTTATCCTAGCTTTTGCTGGAAATGGCACAACCTACAAGGCAGCAGGTGGAATTGGATTCAGAGGTGCTTTCTCCTAGCCTTTACCGGAAATGGCAAAACCTATAAGGCAGTAGGTTGATTTGGAGTCATAGTTCCTTTCTTCTTGTCCTTGCCGGAAATGTCACAAGCTACAAGGCAACAAGTTGATTTCGAGTCAGAGTTCCCTGATCTTAGCCATTGCCGGAAATGGCACAACTTACAAGGCAGAGGAGATATTAGGATTCAAAGTTCCTTTCTCCTAGCCTTTGTCGGAAACGGCACAACCTACAAGGCTGCAGGTGGATTTGGAGTCAGAGTTCCTTTCTCCTAGCCTAGGAAGGAAATTGCACAACCTACAAGGCAGATGATGGATTTGGAGTCAGAGATCCTTTCCCCCTAGCCTTTGCCGGAAATGGCACAACCTACAAGGCAGCAGGTCGATTTGGAGTCAGAGTTTCTTTCTTTTAGCCTTTGCTGGAAATGGCACAACCTACAAGGCAGCAGATGGATTTGGAGTCAGAGATCCTTCCTTCATGCCTTTGCCGTAAATGGCACAACTTACAAAGCAACAAGTTGATTTGGAGTAGGAGTTCCTTTCTCCTAGCCTTTGCCGGAAATTACACAACCTACAAGGCAGCAGGTGGATTTGGAGTCAGAGTTCCTTTCTCCTAGCTTTTGCCGGAAATGGCACAACCTCCAAGGCAGCAGGTGGATTTGGAGTCAGAGTTGCCTTCTCTTAGCTTTTGCCTGAAGAGGCACAACTACAAGTCGGCATGTGATTTGAAGTCAGAGTTTTTTTATCTTAGCCTTTGTCACATATGACTCCCTGCAAGGCAGCAAGCTTGAGTCTAGTTATTTGTACCTTCCTATCCCAGCCCCCAGCCCCCCATTCTGGTTACAGTTCCAGTGGTATTTGACTCGAGCAAAGGGTTAGGTTGGAACAAGCCCTCCCCCCCCAACTCGTCAAGGTTACACAGACTCTTATCTTGGCGTGATACCAGCCCCCATTATCATGCAATAAAATTATCAATAAATAAAAGCAAGGTCATATAAAAATGACCGTCAACCAAAAAATAACAGTATAAATATAATACCCAACGAATGAATCAAGCATGTCTGAATGACGAAATGTTAATTAAGAGTCAAATAAATTTCACCAAACCAAATAACTTGAATAGGAATCTTACACAAATGCGATTGGGAGATGAACAAGTAAATAAATGGAATAATAATTAATTGACGATAAAGAGATCTGAAATAGATGGCGGGAAAGTTTCTGTGACATATAAAAAAAAACAATGAATTTCATCATTCACTTAGTATCTGACTCGTTTTACCTTCATAAGAGCAATCCTTCCATAATTGAGTCAGAGATCGAATGATTCAATGTGCCCCGACTCTAACGAAACTAAAAAATATAGAAAACTTTAGTCACGAACTTATTTGAGATGACATTTATAGCAATTTCGTTATAATAATAATAGTAATAATAATATTAGACGTTATACAATATTGAAGTCCTATATAAATCCTGTTGTAGATAGCACAGAGAAGAATTTACTGACCTGTATTAGCGGTTAGGTAAGGGCAATAATAATAATAATATATATATATATATATATATATATATATATATATATATATATATATATATATATATATATATATATATATATATTTATACTACCTAGAATGCTGATTTTGAGCCGGGAAATGCAAAGGACCAATGGTGCCTACATACACATATGACGCACTGGAACACGAAATGATGGATGACGAGACATGACCGTTCTGATTCTGGTTCACATAAAATAGGGCGACCATCGAGGATGAAACTTGCTACTAGTACCGACATCGAGGTTTCCTGGAAGTGTAGATGAGGCGAAGTAGTTTGGAATGATAGTGGTGATACAAGTGACAAGAGGAAGAATAGTAAATTCATTATCGAGATTCTCTGGAACATTTTGAATACGAGTAAAACGAGAAAGTGACAGGAGCTGCTCGAGATGAACAGCGTTGATGAATGCAGGTTTCAGACAGTTCAGGAGGTTGTTCTCACGCTGAAGAATAAATAACTTAGGCTTCCTGGAAATGTAGAGAAGAAAGCCTTCATAAACGGTGAAAACGTTTAACGGAACTGTTTCTTTGAGCGTGGTAGCTCGTGATGTGGATGAGAGAGCGAATAACTGACATAAGAGCTTGTCTTTGATTGGGGTTTAAATTGGTTCCTGATGTCGGCCATAATAATGGAAGGGGTTCCAAATTAACAAACCCAACCCGAGATGAAGGATCGAGTAACGGACGAAACTCGAATATCAGGAATAGCTACATATTCTGGTCAACGCGCAAAGCGATCGATTATAGATCGACGGGCAAGGGACGAAAGAGTTGGGCTCAGAGATCGAAGAAAAGGAGAGAGAGCTTTCCTGGTACGACCTTAAAAGAGCCAGGGACATAGCAAATGCCATTCCTAAGCTATATGATAAAATATAAATGACAATCCTCAATTGCAGAGTGTACACAAGATGTGCTACGAGTGAAAAATTCATCAAACAAGAGCAGAAGAGGTCCTACGAGTGGTAAAAGGCACCAACCAACTTCAGATGTGCTACGAGCGGAAAAGGCACCAACCAAGGGCTTGTTGCCGATTAAAATTGCAAATTAAGGACGAAAGTGGCGGACTGCGAGTTATATTACAATAAGTTCTCGACAAAAGGGTCATTACTTCCTTTAGGAATCACAAAAAGAGCGAGAGAAGAAAGCAAGTGTTGAACACGCCTCATCAACTTTCTGTTTTAGAGTCTACACGTGAGTTAAAAAAGCGTCTAAGCCATTGCGGAAGATTTCCCCAGGACCAGGATGGGCCAAGTAAACAGCGAAGGCAATAGCCTCTTTGGTAGAAGAAAAAGCTTCACAGGCTTGATGGGACAACTGTGGAGGAGAATTCCTCTTAGTTCTTAACAGCTTAGTTTTCAAGGGCTACATGACAGAGCTAGAAATGAAGATATCGTATAAATTGACCATCCCACGAAGAAAAAGGAGTTGCTTTCTCAATAAAAGTTGCGGAAACCGTCGTATCGCAGAAAAATCATTCTGAAGAAGACGAGTTATGTCAGGAGAGCCATGATGTTTTAAAAAGGGTAGCTATGAGTCACCGAAGAGACACTTAAAGAAGTGAGTATGATACCATACTCTTCCAATCGAGAAAAGGCTCAAGCAAGATGAGAATGATGTTCTTCGAGGGATAAAGACGGTATCAGGAGGTAGCGAATATAGTAAAATCGGATTGAAGACCTATCACAGCCACTTCCTTCAACCTTTAATAAGTCTGCCCACCCTTACGAAGCCGATAAGGCATTCGAAGCACATCGAAAGAGCCGACAAGAGTAGTGAATACGGTTTTAGAACGTCCTCGAGATGACTAATAATCTGGTTGTAAGCTCAAACCACATAATACAGTATATCATTGTTGGGGATAGTACTTGTACGAGAATTTAAACCTCTATAATATCTCCCAGCACTGAAGTCACCAGGTGCAGACTTCGGCACTAAGTAGAGTGGGGAGTCCCAAGAGTGTTTTACCAGACCATCATTACCACCATTTAGCATATATTTGAACTCTATACGCATTAAAGAAAGTCTATCTGGGGCTAGAGGTCTAAGATAAGTAAAAAAACAGGTTCTGGTTAAACACTTTGTTTAATCGGACTTACCTTCAAAGGAGGAAAGGAAAAAGCAGAAAGCACCTGCAGAAGGCATTCAGTTGGATTCACAGAAGGGAGATGTACAGATAGGAGAAAACCTTTAGAAGTGAGAAACAATCAGCAGAGAGTGAGAAATGCTGTGCGAGCAACAATCTTGAGGTTCAGATAATCAACCAAAGGGCCATGAGCAGAGAAGGAATAGAGACACAAAATAGGATTGTCTACTCAGCACTAACGAATTTTCATCTAAAACCTCCACTGAGCGTGAGGGAAACTTCAAGATTACGTCTTCTATAAATCCTAATTTTAGAAGAAGTAGCTGCAGGCTCCCAAAAAAATCCAAGAGAGGGCACGCTTTGACACTAGAGATAGCAAGAAGAACACTGCATTCAGTTCCAGTGTCAATCAGGACAGAAAACCTTAAAGGTGGGTCAATGATGCGGAAAAAAGACAACACGAAGAGAAGATGAGACGGTAGATGTGGTTGACCCTGGAACCACATATCTTTCCAGTTTAAATTGAATTAAAATTCTCAGAATATATAAAAGACGAAGATTGTGACGGAGAGGTTGATGACGAATATAGAGAAGAACCAGTGAAAAAATACTGCTTAGCATTTTACCATTTGCTGCTTTATTTTAGATTTTCTGTATTACTATCACAGATCCAACGATTGAGAATGAGAAGGACGGTGAGAACTGAAAGAAAGTGTAGAATATCTTCCCTCGTCTCTTTTACTCTAATGTGTTCGTTGGTTACTTCGTCATGGAGAAATCGATGTGAAACTTCTTCCCGGCAATGACTTGAATGCCAGTGCCACTTGTGACTGCCACCATAACACAAACTTAAGGTAATGGATATCTTTTATAGTTCCCTCCATGATGGTGCTAAACTACGTTGAGGGAAGAATTTTCACGTTATAGCAGTCTGACCGAGTCCTTTGAAACCCCGCTGGTTTCTTGGCCTGCGATCGATGGCCAATTCATTGGACATTTCTCCCAGGTTACGTGAGCTACCGACGGTCAACAGCTGACGAATTTTCTCCTACATAACTTTGGTGAAAATTTGCCTCAAGAGTGGTTGGAAAAGCTCAGGCTGAATATTTGGAGGCTAATGCAGGGGCGCGTTGCTTTGTTTTGAAATCCTTTTTTTTGTCTGTTTTGGTCCAGTTTAATTATTTCTGGTCTTCTTTTCTTAGCGTTGGATTCTCAAGGATATATTGTTTTTGATTTTTCTTTCTTCAGAACGATACATTCTTCGGTGTAAATTCGGATTTATCCATTTAATAGTAGGACATTCTGTCTTCTTCTTGTGGTTTTATACGTATCTCCATTTACACTTCCCATCCGAGATTCCTCTAATGAAGTCTATTAACTTACTTCGGCATGGAGTTGATTGGGAAGGAGCTTCACTGCTTAAGGTCTCCGGGTACCTGAGTGACACTCAGAGGACGGTGCAGACGATTAGGAAAGAGTTGGATGATTCAAACTGTAATTACGAGTGTATGGAGACTTGGAAGCCTCACTCTAAGCGTTCTTGTGTGAAAAGAACTCTTGAATTTGTCGTGGAGATTCAAGCATCATTGACAATGAGCTCTGTAAGGTAATGAGGTCCATAACCAAGGACAAAGGAGTGTCAGATTCTCTAATAATGCAGTTAATGCATGAAGATATCCGCTACTGCACATAATAACTGAGTACAAGCGACGTTCTGTGGCACAATATGAAGGGCAAGCGGAAGGAACATACTCCGAAGCAGGTAAACCTAGTGAAGTATCCCCTCAAGTCTTAGACGCTTTGGCTCTTCTGGAACGAGAATAATTTCTGCCAGAACTAGATTGGTGAACTCGCAAAACGACCACTGACTTGCTGCGTCCCCCAAATAAGTACCGAGAGTCAGGAAGACCAAGTCCCTGGTCCACTTCATGCTTTCGGGGTAGTCAGTAGCGAAGCCCACCTATGCTCCTGTTTATCTTTTGGGATGGCCTCAGGCTCCATATAGAGGGCTATAGCAAGTGCCTGGAAGAGTTGCTGTTGCCCTGGATGCAGGATGTGGCCATTGGAAGGTCCGACGTTTGGAAGCAAGGCTCAGGACCTAGTCCTGGTTGTCAGACAATTTCTTTGATCACATCACTCAGAACATCGGGCCTCCCAATCCTCCAGACTGCAACTCTCCAGGATGTAGTTAAGAGAGATACCAACAAGTCCCCATTCACCACGTGGAACCTAGGTCCCGGATCACCACAGTTTTTACTCAGTTAAACCGGGAAACCATCGAGAAGGTCTGCAGCAGTTTCCAAGGCCACCTACAGTCCGTGGTTGCAGATGACTGCGATTTCATTGAATACAATAAATACTATAATCCAATCCTTCAAGTCTTTAATATATATAAATAAACTCTCTTTGTAATTTTATTTATATTGAAGTTAGGCGACAAAATTTCCTACCGTCCCCTATATATATATATATATATATATATATATATATATATATATATGGGAAATATTACTAAAGTTAGAACGTGATAACTATAAATATGAATATGTACCACGGAAGGAAACTGAATAAAAAGCAGATTGGAGTTAGTAATTTCGTCTATTCTACATTTTCAAACTCAATGGCAAGAAAAATAAGACACCCAGTATTTATACAAAGCACGTTTTCCTGGGATGAGGTCAACATTTTAATGCTATCAGATAAGGCGGATTTTAGAAAAAGTGATAAAATTGGATCTAGCGAAAACAGCCCTGGGCTAATGTTAAGATTACTCTCCTTTGTGTGGGCGATTAAAAATGATTCCAGGATATTTCTCTTTATAAAATCATTACTATGGATTATAGTATCAGTTTTTGACCAGTTAATTTCGTGTCCCATCTTAGAATTGTGGACAGCTAAGGCATTATTCAGATAACCCTTAGGTACTGCATTTTTGTGTTGTTGGGTCCTTATGGAAACATTTTTGGAAGTTTGGCCTACATGGAATAAATTACAATCTAAACATGGAATTCGGTAAATTACATTACTATCATTATTGGGGCTATGCTTTATTAAGAGATTTTTTAATGTATGATTGTATTTAAAGGCTACCTTAATATTAAGTTGTTTTAGAATGGGCACTACAGACATAAAATTATCCTGATAGGGTAAAATTAATAGGTTTTTACGAGGTTCTATTGTCTCTAATTTACAATTATAAAATGTTTTTTTGGCTATATTCATATATTTTTCTAGAAAGTACTTTGTGTAGCATAAATTGGTAGCAATATCTTTAAATTTTGTGTATTCTTTATCTATAAAGTCGGGACTACATATTCGAAGAGCCCTAAGATACATGGAAGAAAAAACAGCAGATTTTATATTTTTGACATGACTTGAATAAAAATGGACATAAGATTAATTATTTGTCGGTTTCCTATAAACAGTAAATTTAAATCTATGTGGTTCTCTAACAGAAAAATTAAATCGCCTTAAAGTGATAGTGTATGGAACAAAAATTATCAAGAAAATTATGTTGTGAATTTATCGGATAAACCAATTCCTAGAGATGTAAAGCGTGCCTTAGGATATGGATTGTCGTTTTCAATAAATTAAAAACCTTAAAGTGTCGACATTGCCGCTGCTTTTGCTAGATTGGAAAAAAATAAGAACATAACTCAAAACCACATAGACATTGCAAAAGGAATTGTTTATTCAGTAGTCAGTAATATGTATAAAAACTTACACAATTTTCCGGAAAGATTTATATCAGCACTTAAATCATTAAAAATGGACCAAGATTTGCACATTACAAAAGCTGATAAATCTAACACGGTGGAAATAATGAAAAAAACAACGTATTTAGAAAAAAAAGTCCACTTTATTATCCGATACGTCTACATACCTTCCATCAAGTAAGAATCTCTTAGATGACATAATTAAGTGTTTTAATAGAGACGTAAAAACCACTTTAAAAAAACACAAATCAATTATGGACTCTGCCTCTTCTAGTGGCTCTTCTTTACCCTATTTGTATGGCCTAATAAAAACTCATAAATCAGGAAGCCCAATAAGACCAATCATAAGTGCCACTGGTTCAATCCAATATAAACTTTCAAAATACTTAGTAAATTTACTTTCTCTGCTCTTAGGATCCATATCACCCTCACATATAAAAAAAAACCAGTTGATCTTTGCAATAAGTTAGACAATATAAATTTAACATTAGACCTGAAATTAGTCAGTTTTGATGTTACCTCATTATTCACTAAAGTGCCCGTTGATGCCTTATTGGATTTCCTAGCTGGTATTCTAAACTCTTAGGATTTGCCTTTACCGTCCAACTCGATCATTCAAATTATTTGTTTATGCATTAAAAAATTTAAATTTAGTTTCAATGGCAAATTCTACGAACAAGTATGGCTATTGGTAATCCCTTATCCCCCTTATTTTCAAATATATATATATGGAATATTTTGAAAACGAGGCTGATTCCACCGGTTTGGTCCACTCAAATTGTTTGGTACCGCTATGTAGACTATGTCCTGAGAATTCTAAAGGAAGATTTTTAACTCGATGGTTTTCTTTTATTTATTAATTCATTAGTTCCGTCAATTAAATCTACTTTAGAAAAAGAAGAAAATAATAGCCTTCCTTTCCTAGATGTTCTAATAATTAGACAACCAGGGAGGTTTTAAGTTTTCTACTCGTATCTTCAGGAAACCGACAAATAATTCATCCTATGTCCATTTATATTCAGGTCATTCTAAAAATATTAAAACATCAGTATTTTCTCTCATGTATCTTAGGGCGCTCAGAATATGTAGTCCTGACTATATAGACCTGCCTTTAATTTATGTTACCCGAAATATTTTGGGGAAAAACTGCATGTATAAAGCTAAAAAAACATTCTATAACCGCAAGTTAGGGAAAACAGAACCTTTACACAACATATTACTTTTATGCAGGTCCAATGTTAAAACAACTTGATATAAGTGTAAATTTTAAATGCAATTATACATAAAAAAAGGTTAATAAAACACAGCCCAAGGAGCGATAATAATGTAATATATAGTATACCTGGTTTGGATTGTAATATATTCTATGTAGGTTGAACTTCTAAAAATATCTCTGTAAGAATTAAGAAACATCAAAATGCAGTATCTAAGGCATATTCAAATAGTTATTAGCCGGCCACAGGCTTAAGATGGGTCATCAGATTAACTGGTCAAAAGCAGATACCATAATGCATGTAAATGATTTTATTAGCAGAAATATCTTTGAATCGTTCCTAATCTCCAGCACAAAGGAGAGAAATGTAAATATTAGCCCAGGTTTGTTTTCCTTAGATCCACTCCTATCTTTCTTTCTCAAATCAAATACGGTGTTTCTATTTCATAAACCATTGTGAGTTTGAAAATGTTATTAAGATAACGAAAGTACTCGTTCCAATCAATCTTTCTTTTTTCCCACGTGGTATAGCCAAATATTTATACTTATTCTCGTGTCACCTCTCCTGATTTTTACCTATATTAATATATATATATATATATATATATATATATATATATATATATATATATATATATATATATATATATATATATATATATATATATATATATATATATATAGCCGACAGGGAAAATCTTAATTTGTATTTATCTTCCTTTTTTTCAGTCACTTTTCGCTCCTCCTAAGGTTTCCATTTCATATTAATTCATTTTGTTGATTAGTTTTTTGCTTTTTTGTGGGCGTTCCCTCTCCTCTGTATCATCCTTATAAATATTACAATTTTCAATACTTTTGTTATTCCTTGATAAAGAACTTGAAATATAGTTCGAAAGTACTTGGAATCCTCGTATTATTTTTTCCTGTGGGACATATATATATATATATATATATATATATATATATATATATATATATATATATATATATATATATATATATATATATATATATATATATATATATATATATATATATATATATATATATATATATATATATATATATATATATATATATATATATATATATATATATATATATATATGTATATATATATATATATATATATATATATATATATATATATATATATATATATATATATATATATATATATATATAAATATATATATATATATATATATATATATATATATGTATATATATATATATATATATATATATATATATATATATATATATATATATATATATATATATATATATATATATATATATATATATATATGTGTACAATGAAACCACTTTTGGATCACAAAGTTTATTAAACCGCTACTGTGGAAAACAGTGCCTTCACATATATATATGAAATATTAATCTAGAAGTATATGTAATGTAACTGCGAGATGAATAATTTGTTTACAAATATTATACAAGGAAATGCATATAATTTAATATAATAGTGAATAGCCGATATCTAGGTCTGCAGCGAATTAGGAACATATTACTATTAAAACAAAATTTAACAAGAATTTAACCAATTTCTTAAATAGGCAAGGTGGTTCTAATAGAAAACTTGGAAATGAGGCGAGCCTGCTAAATTGGGCGAGAGTCAAATGAGAAACTATACTATATAAATACAGAGTGCCCCGAAAAGACTATATACTCTTTATTGCATCATATATTTTGTCATTTGAAGAAAGCAAAAATAATATATTGTCATAGCAATCGCCATTACAAGGTATATAATTGTGCATATAAAATTTAATTAACTACGCTAAGTGTGCAAAATGGTCTCCAGCGGCATATATGAACTTTCTAATGCGTCGAATAACCTATTCGCAGACTAATTGGCTAATATTGAGGTAAGGTGTAAAATATAAGGGAGTTCGGTAACTTATAACACCTCTCAGTAAAATTTGAGATGGAGGAAAAATAGGGAATTAGTTTCACAAGAAACTAATTAAATTTAGCCTAAGAATAGCAGAAGCGAATACAAGGAAAATGGGTAATTTGTTATGAGTTAATATTTGAATGATTATATTGACATTGACAAAAATTAAGACGAATAAAATATAATAATTACATCAGAGAAATTAATTTGACGATAGTATCAGCTATTAATTTAATATATTGAGGGGTACGAATTGGCGACATTAGGCAAATTTAACTCGAAGTAAAAAACGAATAGATAATTAACAAATCTTATTTAATGAATTGAGTAGAGAAAGTTTCTTGAAGGATTAATATTATATATGTATTGTAACTTTGATTAATTAATAAGTAACCTGGAAGATATATTTACTTAGAGAATATATAAATATTTTCAATCTAATAATTTGGGAATTGATCTAAGCAATGCAATGAATATGTGATAATGGTAAGAATATATGGTAATATTAGGAGTATGTATCAATGCTGTAAGTGTATTAAAGTTGGAATATGTACAATGCAGTTTGGGCTGATGCTAAAGCAGTCTGTTAGTATGTAACGCGAGGTTTAAATGAAATGTGCATTCCTCGAAAAGGACGGCCAAACTAGGAACAATGTTGCCAGATTATATGACAAAGTGTAGATGTTTGAAATGGATAAGTAAAAGGTGTATCTGTTTAAAATGGGATTGACAAAATGTTTTTATCTTCGTAGGTATTACAGATATTTTAATATTGTGTGTAATCCACTACAATTATCCTCGCTCAGATGAGTTGCGCGCCTTAAAAACGTATATAACTACATACAAAATAAAAAATAATAATAAGAATATTTTATATGAAAATAGTTATTCTGGGGAACGAATGGGTGTTCAAGCACTCTGGGCTGAGCAGGTAATAATACCTTGTCACTGACTACCAGCTTGGGGACGTAAATTGTTTGCAGCGTCACTTGAAAAAGACGAGGCACTCTCACGGGTATAGTTGGTACGACTGAAGGTGATTCGCTTGGCTCGTTCTATCGAACTGATGTTTGCTGAGGCAAGAACATCTTGAAGCTGAATATTCTCTTGACTGCATACTGCTGGTGACTAGTGATTCTGCATTAGAGGAGGCTGCAGCATTCAGGAAGTAGAAAGCGAGGTAGTAGAGGCGACAGTAGGTGGTATAAAGAAACAATTTTCGAGTGCATCTGGACCACTTGCATTTTGAGTGGAAGATGAAAACGAGGGTTGTTATGGGTGAGCAGAGTCGATAAATGTAGGTGTTTCAAGTGGTACAGAGAAAAGGTATCTTGCTTCGTGCCACAATGTAGGACAAATAAATTTGGCCTTCTCGAAATTAATAGGAATTGTCCGTCATTTACGGGCTGTAACGGTGAGCTGCTGAGTCATAACGGACGAATACATGAACACAGATTGCCATTTCCTTTGGCACAAGGGCAGCACTGTTAGTAGGCACTCTATGGCTGGTTGGGCGGACATCAGATTTCGCACGTACTAAATTGTGTACTTAGAAAGCAGGATCTAGAAAAGGCTGTAGAGGTCTTGTCAGAAGAAAAAAGGATTGACCGACAAGATGAAGGTGTATACCATAAACAAATTCTGCAAGAGCAAAATAAGACTTCCCTTAGGAATGAACGAATCCCCAGAAGGATCAGAGGCAGTTTGTCCACCCACGTAATACTAGGATCTGGGGAGTGAAGGATAGACTTGATTTGCCTATGGACATGTTCAATGGCACCATTACTCTGAGCATGTTAGCTTGCGGTACGTAAGCGGAATGAGGCAATAAACGATGTAAGCGCTAGCCACTGATGCGATTGGAATTAGCTTCCACGATGGATCATGATGGTTGAATGGACACCAAAACGCGAAATCTTATCCGCAATAAAGGCTCGAGTAACAGTAAAAACTCAAATGTGTATAATAAGCAGAGCCTCTAGCCAACGTGCAAAGCGATCTATTATGACCATAAGATAATTACAGCTCCTGTAGAATAGAATAGAGGACTAACAATCGTCATAATGCAACAATGAAAGAGGAAAAGGGACCAGAGGTGTTTATTTCTGGCATTGGACCTTAGCACGCTAGCAAGACAAGCACGAGTAAGTCCATTTGACTACGTCGGCGTTCATATCTCGAACACCAGGATGAGAATAACCTTGAATTTAGTTGAAAACATGTCAACGGTAAGAAAGAGGAACGAGAGGGCGAAGATCATCAGGTGAGGAAAGATCGACTGGCATACGCCTGGACGGACTGTCTGGGAGTTCGATTTCCTGAACGACAAATTGAGATTCACATTAAGATTGAGTCTGTATGCCCTTATCTTGAGCTAGCGCTAGGGCAGTAAATTCATTGAGTGAGGGACGAGAGAATTGCGTGCCCAAAATTGACGAGATGCGAGAAAGCGTGTCCTTTACGACGTTTAAATAGCCAGGAACATATTAAATGTCACTCGTGAGTTTCAGAATGAAATCCAAACGACGATAATCAACTGCTGAATGCACTAAAGAAATGCCACCTACACCCAGTGGACCAACCAATGGCTTATGGTCAGTGAGGATAGTAAAATCACGCTCTTCCAAATACTTGCAGAAGTGGCGGACAGCGAGGTAAACACCGAGCAGTTAGAATGAGAACGTACTATACCTCTTTTGAGAATCAGAAAGAGGCAGAACCGTGGTGAGACAAATGTTCATCTAAGGATGACGAAGCTATCAAGAGGTCGTCTATATAGCAAATGACGAAAGGAAGACGTCTCAAAACCCTATCCATGAAGCATTGAAAGTGCTGACCACTCTTTCGAAGGCCATAAGGCATTCGAACCATCATTAAGGAGTCAAAAGGGGTGGTGATAACCGTGTTTTAGACGTCACCAGAATGAACAGGGTCGAAAGCACAAACCAGATTCAGACCAGAAAAGATTGAAAATCTTAAGAAAAAAATGTGGAATCCGATTAATTCAGTACACGATATCGATGATTCGGTTTTATCCGAGAAATCAAAGCCCTGTAATCGCCTACTGCCCTGAAGTCGTAAGCTGTATCCTTCGGTATGACATTGTCCAGCAGTGATTAATGATTTCCTCTGGGCAAGAGATATATGAGGTTCCTACAAGACTCTTCTAGCCGAGAGTGCGTTTCTCCCTCTCTATTTTAGACGGGGTTAAAGGTTCCCCCCTAACCTCCTTTTGTAGAGTTTACTCCAGATACTCTCCAATTGCGGCGGGTTCCCTTTAGCTTTCTCAGGGGCTTGCCAAGAGTAGAGCAAACCAGAGGACGCGCCGCCTTGGTTCATGTCCCTCCTATTGGGGTCAGGTGATACACTACAACCCTCTTAGAGGGATAAGGGGCGGCATTGTCCCCTCAGGGTTGTCAGATTGTTGAGAGAGTTTATAGCAAACTTTCAGCGAGTTTTTGGCATTTTTGGCAAAGGATTTTTCAAAAATAGCAAATATTTTGGCATTGTAATTTTTAAAGGATATGTTATCATATTAAGACCTCTTAAATTAAAATTTGACAAAAAACTAAAAATAAAAACATCTTCCAATTTCAAATGTGCTTTATTCAAATGCTACATCAGACAATAATAGTTCAGCTTCATCTTCTTCATCATTAGAAGTTTTGTGAGTCTGATCTTACATAGCATCACTATTAAATTTAACGAACATTTCATCACATACATTAAAATCATTCCAGTATTAATTTGTTAGCATACAATGAGACCGGATCATCAAGATTGAGTTCAACAGCCTAACACCCATTCTATTTCTCAATTTATTTTTTACAATGGAGACTTGGCTAAATACTCTTTCAACAAAAGTATTTGAAATTGGGAGTCATAAATTAGTTATAACAAACTGTACTAATGATTTATATGGATAACAGCCAATTGCATTTCTAGACTGGTATAAATTGCACCCAAATTTTTTTTTAGCTTTTAAATCAATACCCGAATTAGACCAGTCTATTAAGCGGGCACTCATGTAGTGGCTTTCAATTTCATCAAGGTCAAGATTGAAAAGATTAAAATAACTTACATTTAAATCAGAAAAATTTACACATTTGGTTTGTGAAAGGATTTCAGACTTTCATAAAATTGATTCTTGTCTGGCAGTCTTCTACATACCTCAGTCGAGGCAACTCAGAAAATTTAAGCACTGCTTTTTGAGAGCCAATTTTGTTTCTTCTGGCAAGTTGTAATTATGAAGTTCCCTGAATAATTTTGCACCGAAATCTATTTCATCCAGAGATCTTAAATGATGTTCTTCACTAATTTCATATTTGTTTATATGTGGGTGTTTACAAATTCTACTTCTTAATACAAGAAAAAAAGACATTCAAATCATCAAACAGCTGACACTGATCAGAATTTGAATACTGAAATGAAGCAAGGATTTTCTCAAATTCATTTAGGAGAGGTAGCGCAAGATTAGATATAGGTAATTTGTCACATCATTCAGCATTTCTTTGATCAGTCTACAAATATAATTCCTATTACATTCTATTGACTTGAAATAGTCAGAAAGTTCGTGCCATTGTGTCACAATTGCATAAATAACCTTTCATGTTACAAGCCAGCGAGCGTCTGAATGAATTACAAATCAGGTAGGATGTAAATTTGGGACATTTGCATTCATTATTTCAAATAATTTTTCATAGTCTTCCCTTTTTTGAGAACTCAATTTAAAGTGTTTTGCAACTTCTGACAATAAAAAGCTTAAATTTGATGGAAGTTCATCGAAAGCACGCTTTCACACAAACTTAAACTATGACAAATATACCTTACTAGAACACATTTTGAAGAAAATTCTTTTAGCCTTGTATACACAAATTTATTGCAACCACAAAGGTTTGACGCACTACCAGTACCCAACCCAATGATATTTGATAAAGGCACTTTATTATAATCAAAAAACTGTTTGATGTCAGCAAAAAGTGATCATGCAGTAGTTGAGAGGACAGGTAGTAAAGATAAAAAGTTGTGTTAATTGACGCAGTATCGACCTTGAAGTATCTAACACAAATGTTTCTTCACAGAAACATCCGTTGATACATCAATAATGAGTGAAAATGGCATCGTTCTAATATCATTGATTATGTTTTCTTGGATACAAGGATAGATCACATTATTCAAAATACTGGTGTATTTGGAACGATGAAGTTTCAGATCATGAAGAGATTCATTTTTGACGGAACAGTTGCTTATAATATCTGTAAGACGATCGGTGGATCTAGTAGCCAAGTGGCATGCAATGCCCACACTCCATTTAATATCAAATATTTTCATCTTGTTATTTTGGTTGAGAAACTTAACAATGCTTGTTAAACTTGAAATTTCTGTAGAAGTCTTCTTGTGCTTCTGTGAACAGTTATAAAATAAGTATCTTATAAAAAATTGGTCAGATGAAAGCTAATACAATATAATGAAGCGGGGCGCGCCTTTAGTATCCACATCACCTTATATATGCAGATTGCTACTGTTGGTTAACACTTATCGAAAATGTCCGCACTTATTAAAATATGTAGGTAGGTTTATTTACAATAAACTATATACGCACTTCACTAAAAAAAAAATCGAGAGTTTCGAGGCGATCGTTCGGTTCTTGAATCGGATGGTATCGATATTGATGGATTGAAATGGTTCCATTTCGCTGAACGATTTTCTTCCACGTGCGCTCGCTGCCACTCGTGGTTCGTGTTGAACCTCGCCGATATTAAATTCTTGAGCCGGATATTTTTGACTCTATTTCGGTGGAAATGAGCTTCGTTTTTGCGGTGCAATTTAATTGATTGTTTAGTTATAGAGGTTGAGTTAGGCGGGATGTTGTTCACTCCAGGGGTTCGCCAGTTAAAGAGGGTGCAGATTGCAAGACAAGATATTCTGAGAATCTGAACTTCGGAGTTCACAAAATACGAGAAACGAAGAAAGTGTTGGCGTCTGCCCACGGCGCCGAACGCCGTCTTTTATAACAATCTTAAGCTCTGCCCATCCAAACATATACTATAACACTTACATTGTTTCTTAATAACTTGAATTTTATATATTTACAAAATCAATGTTTGGTCAATGAAGTATTTGTAATAAAGAAATAAAGCAATAGGATCAAGTAAAGATAGTCCCTCCCATTTTACCAAGTTAAGATTATCCCTCCCAAAGTTACACTAGTAAAGCTAATCCCTCCCAAGGATAAAATTAAAAAAATAAGTGTTACACAATTTATTTAGGAACATATTTATTGCAATTAAAAAATTTAAACTTTGTAGAACTGTAGAAATTAAATTTTAATAACTTAATTAAAACGGTATTGGCAAAAGTTATTGAAAACAACGTATTTATGTCTTTCAAGACACAAATTCCTGTAGATAAGAGTTTAGCATTTCTCTCTTACATCCTCGCATGTGTTTAATTTTAGTTTATGCTTATCCCAGTAGCTTTCGGCTGCCTGTGTATGCACACCAGTAACTTCATCTACAAAATTTACTGAGTGGTACCTCGTATACCTCCCATTTTACCGAATAAAGGTCCTCCCTCCCCCAATTAACCAAGTTAGGTTAATCCCTCCTTTTTGTCTTAGGAGGGACTATCTTTACTTGATCCAAGCAATATTTCTATAGTTGCATTGTATCCCACACCGAACATCCAACATTATATTTATAAATTTAGATTTATATAATTTTAATTAGTTAACGTACACGATTACGTACACGCATTCGCATTGAAATAGTTCACTCGCTAAGCGTGTTTTGTTTTTTTATCATGTTAGGCCGTCAGTTGATTTTTATATTTTTGGCAATGGAATTTTTACAAAATAGCATTTCTTTAGCCAAAAAATTTTTGCCAATAAGAAAATAACAAATTTAAAAGAATTTTCTATTCTTTAGCAAATTTGCCAATTTTAGCACGGTCTGGGTCCCCTATGCATTAGATAAGCACCTCGTAGACCCGAGGTTTTTCACATTGATAGGATCCGGCATGCTTTCTCTCCTATCTTCTTAATAATGCGGGGCGCCATGGCGGTCCCACTGATGGGCCATAGTCCCTATGAGTCCCCGGTCGAGATATCTGACACTTTGGGTGGGGGGAGGGGGCTAGTTGGAGACACCTCCTGAGGTGGAGATGGTCACGGAGGTGACATCACCCAAGGTGAATTGGAAGGGTGAGTTATGCCGACATCCAGGATATACTCAAACTCATTTTCATGACCGAGAGTCCATCTGAGGCTAGACTTCTAGGGCGAGCGAAAAGAGGTCTTCCTCTTATCACAATCCTGTAAACCACACTGTCGTGGTATACGGTCGAGTACGTATGTACGTTTGCTCCGTACATGGATATACTGAGATTGGGGGTTTCGGTGGCCGATATGCATCACTTTGCATTTGTTCACCGTTAAAAGGCATTTGCCACGTGTCCGACCACTCCCCAATCTTCCGAAGATCATCTTGAAGGCGGGCAGTATTTCCTTCCTTTGCGACCTTCATACCAAGCTTGATATCATCGGCAAATTTAGAAATCTTCGCAACCATGTCACCGTCCATTTCGTTGACGTAGATGATGAACAGTAGTGGTCCTAGGACAGAAGCTTGAGGAACATCGCTAGTAACGGGTACCCACTCAGAAGCCTGTCCATTCAACACCACCCGTTGCCGTCTGCCACTTAGCCAGTTCTCTATCTAACTTGCTACATTTCCGCCTATGCCCAGCGCACGCACTTTCCGGAGGAGGCGGCGTGTGGTACCTTATTGAAGGCTTTTGGAAAGTCTAAGTAGATAACATCCACTGCCTTATCCCGGTCGTGCTCACTGGAAACGAAGTGGAAGAATTCCACAAGATTCGTTAGGCATGACCGTTGCCTTCGGAACCCGTGCTGGGAACTCCTCAATTGCAAGTTGGACTCTAAATATGACGTCATTTTGTCCGCCATCATGCTTTCCATGAGCTTACCGACTATTGAGGTTTAGTTAATAGGTCGGTAGTTCGACGGCTGGCTAGGGCCTCTTTTCTTGAAGATAGGAGTCACCTCCGCTTCACGCCAGTCTCTAGGAACGCATCCGGTCCGAATTGACATGTTGAAGAGTGTGCTCAGATGTCGTGACACTTGATCGCGCACTTCTTTCAACACTTTAAGTAGAAACCCGTCTGGGCCAGGGGACTTATTGGTCTTTAGATCAGTGATCTTTATTTCTATTTCTCCTTGGGTGAGGTCCATTTCCTCCAGTTTTTCCCCCGAGTGAGAATCCGTGGGCTGGGGGATGGGACAATATTCTTCAGTAAACACTGAAGAGAAGTAGACGTTGAGGAGGTTAGCATTTTTTGCATCTGAGTGCTTTAATGCCTCCTCCTCATTCACTAAAGGGTCAATCGTGCGATGAATTGGTTAAAGGCTGTTTACATAACCAAAGAACTCCTTGGGATTTTCCTTGCAGAGTTTCGCCACTCTGAGCTCCTCGGCACGCTTTGCCGCCCTTATTCTGGACTTCAGCCTCCTAGCTAGCCTACGGTACTCGTCAAAGTATCCAGAAATCTTTGACTGCAGGTAAACCGTTCTCTTCTGGCTCAGCAGTTAACCAATTTTTTGATTAAACCACTTTGGTTGAATGGAAGACCGACAGAGGCTTTTCAAAGGGATGAATCGAGATTGAAGACTAATGAACGTAGTTTTGAATCCCAAGAATCTTCAAAATCCTCGCACACTTCTAGCCTCTTTCGTTTCCCGTCTTACTTGTCTCTCTATTCTCTTTTGGTGCTGTGGGGGCACCCTTTCTAGCGCCCTCCGCGAAGGTCGTTCCAGGGGTGACTTTGGCGTACTGGCGCACGTCCGCCCTCACTCTGGGCCGGTCCTTCATTTGAGTCCGCTTAACGACATCTCGTATTAGGTTTGAGAGTACAGCCTTTCCTTTAAAGGAAAGGCGCACCCCATCCTTTTAGTAGAGGTCGTTCCTTCGATAAAAGATGCGGTAGGGGTCGACAAAAAACACCCCACTACCGTATATAAATCTGCTAGTCGTCGGTTCAATGAGACGTTCCTCGAGTGAGCGATCCGGCTTGGACCTCTTCTCTGGAACATCCCGACCACGACACGTCTGTGGGTTTTCAACCCACAATCATCCACAGCCCCCATGACCGTCTGAAGGATCTCGACTGTAGGGCCTACCCTACCTTCTCTGAGGTAGAGGTCGTTGCCACTTACCATCAGGGCAACGATTGAACTCTCAGAAATCTGAGATTTCTCAGCCTCTACTCATATCTGGTGGTTTCCACGTCCTGGGAGGCAGCTTACCCTCACACTGGTGCGAAGGTGGGCTGCTAGTATGGGTTGCAGATCCCTTGATTGAGAATCAGCGACAAGGATAACCCTCGCAGATTTGGCTGCAGAGGACAGAGTCTTCCCTTTCGGAAGCGACTTATCTGTTTCCTCTTTCTTCTTCATATTTTTCTTCTTTTTGTTCTTCTTTCTTTTTCCTATCTTCTTCTGGTTTAACTTCTGTTTCTACTTTCTCTTCTTTTTTCTTTCCTTTCTTCCTCTTTCTCTTCTTCTTTTTGGCCCGTTGAGCCAGTGCCGCAGCATCTGTGCCTCCAGCTTGGGGACGTTGGAAGGCTGGCGTGGCACTGCCGATGCAGGGCTCGCTTTTTGAGAGAGGGTCTCGTCGACTGATCCACCCACGTCGGTGGGAGATATATCTTGAGCCGACTGGATCTTTTTTCTTGAGGACAACTCGGCGATCCTGTCCTCGAGACTTCTTAGCTGACGCGCGTGTTCAGACTTTAGGTTCTGCAGTTTCCTCTCCAGTTCTTTAGATTTTTGCTCAGATGATCTATATAGATCCTTAAGCTCTTGCACTGCTCCTTTAAGGAGACAGTCAGTGCCGATACTTGCCGGGTGGCATTTGGGGTAACACCTCTCCGGGAAGTCCACGCACCACTTGTCCTTTTTTCACACCGAACATGTGTATTTAAGAGCAGCCGGTCCTTTCTTCCCAGTCATACTGAACACTTTATATCTCTGAATACTTTGTGACCACTCAATAAAAAAGAAGGGGGGTTTGTGAGTTCGCCCCGCGTGAGTCGCTCTCGCCTATTGATCGGAGACGTTTCGGATCTTTCAGAAGGCACGCTCCTTTTACTTCTGTTCGTCCAACCGAGTCGTCCAAGCCCGGCGTGCCGTGGCTCCCAACCAAGCAACACTGACAGCCTCCGAAGGGGGTTATCGATTTGGCACCAGGCGAACAGCGTAACATGCCCGTACTAAACTCCTACTAGTTTCCTTCAGGGTGGCCAGAATCTCGGCGTAGCGTTCAATGGATATCCCACCACACCAAGAGACTCGACCCAAGGCTTTGTGTTGGCCTGGCAACCAACCTGGAAACAAGGCTCGTCACCTCGGACAATTGCTACCAGAGGCACCCCTCAACGGTCACTGGGAATGGTCAGTAATTAAGCGCCAGGGAAGGGGTTAACGGGGCATTACCCTCATCCCATTCATAGCGCCCCAGCGCCTAGGACCCCCTCTAGTCCTAGTCTTTCGCAACCAGGGAGCGCTGATTGGCGTTATTTTTAGAGGTTCCAAAGCCTCTATTCTGACGCATGAGGTAGCTGTCAGGTTCTTAAATTTAGATAGATGAAGGGTAAAGCTGAAAAGATAGTAGTAGGTTTGTTTGGTTTTTTTTTAATCAGTAGAAGGGATAGAGAAAACAGTAGCAGAAAACAGGATAGAAAAGTAGAAGATGGACGAGCTTTGTCTGGAACCTTGAACGAGAACCTCTTCGAGGCGATGATTAGAGACGAGTTGGATGGGAGCCTTCTCGCTGGCGTGCGACTGGCTCGGAAAACAGCTGATCGTCTCTCTGGGTGAAGGAGATGCTTGACGAGTCGATTCGGGAAAACCAGCTGAGGCTTATCCCGAGGTAGGTGGGGAGCGCGTGGCGATGCTCCTTGACTTGAAGGTATAAGCGAGGTGATTGTGGATGTACGAGTTATTCCAATCCTTGTGTTACATTTGCGGGCTTCTCGATGATGAGACTTGACCAAGGGGTGAATCTTTTCTCGAGTGGAACTTCACATTGGTATTCCTCAATGGTGAGAGATATTTCTATTTTTATTCGGAAAACTGAGATAGGGGGTTTCTCTAAACGAGATTGGTATGAGAGTGGTTCTCGATACCACTGGTCTACTCTTCTGCCTCGGGCATTAAAATCCCGCTCGGTTCCACTGTCTTCTTGATTCCCTGTTTTACTCAAGGACTGCTCTTCTTCTTTCGATTGCTACTCCGATTCTCCTTACATTTCTCCAGATCTAACTATATATACGTGGATTATCCCCTGGGCGAAGGGGAGGGGAGATGAGGGCCCACCTTTAAGCCTCTCTCCTAGGGCATAAACTTTCAACGTTGTGACTATTCGCCCTTCTGGTTTACGTACGTAGAAAGTGAAATTTCGTCTATTTGGCGAAAATAGACAAACAATCGGAGGGGGACAGTGAGCCTGTTCATAGATTTAGATTCTAAAGGCTATCCCACCCTCCTATGCGTATATTAACGAACTACGAAATCTGCTGATTGTAATCCTTCTTTGCGAGCGACGCTCGAGGATCTTTGGGGACGCAGGGGCAAGGGCAAAGGGGAGGGGGCTGGGGTAAAGTATCGGCCCATATGGAGCGTAACCGTTGACGCTGTATAAACAAACTAGCGTCTGTTTTTCATCGTGATATTTTTTCCCCCACACACACAGTCACAGGCCTACACTTGGAAGGAGGAATGCTTAGAAAACTCCTACAAACGGCACCTGAAAGTGAAGCTCAGCCGAAGTAAGACGTACTTACAGGAGATAACTTTGAGAAGGAACGAATTAACCATAAACGGTGATAGATGCCATGTGGTCGAATAGCTTTAGGCGACGAGAATTAACCAAAAGGTTATGGGAAGAAAGCAAATCAAGGCTCAAAATTTGCCAGTCTACCTCAGCAATGACGAAAGTCCATCGAAGAACTCGGTGGAGTGCGATGAAAACTTGCAGGATGCGTCTTCCATAGATCCTAATGTCAGAATTGTTGGCCACTAGTAACTCTAAGTCCGAAGCAGGATTTCTCACCTTGAGAGGCTAGTAAGACACTGCATTCAACACAAGCTTCTACCAAGAATGAAATATTAGAAAGTGGATCATAAATACGGAATGGTAGACAAACCTGTAGAGTTGAAGTTAAAGCAGAGGTGTTTGGGACCATTCATCACTTGCCTTTTCATTTTTAGGTAGGCTGACTGGATTGAGAAATTGAAGAGATATGTGCTAAGGTTGAGGAGGAGGATGGTGAGTTGGAGAGTGATGTGGTGAAGTGTAGTATGCAAAGGATGGTAAGTTCCTTGGATTATTATACCGGCATGGCTGTGTACATTGTGCAGATTTATGGCCTAGTTGTGATGGCACTAACATACGTCCGATGATATTTCGTGAGTTGAAGTGTATGAGGGTGAAGTAAAGGATGTGGAGAATTTTCATGGCTGTATAAGCATGTATCAGAAGAATAAGACAATAATACTTACAACTTGGGTGAGGATTGGAGTGAGAAGTAGTTCAAAGGTTAGTATGTTGTGCCTCGCCTCTTTTGCTGGAGTGCCCTTGTTGGTTACGTCGTTATGAGGACTAACTTCGCATCTGGTGATGCCTATGTTAGTCTAGCTGGCGCCAACTCAAGTCCTTTTGTTGCAATTGTAGATTACAAAGCTGCATTTTTATCCCCTCCACTACAGTTACGTTCAGACCGGTCGGTTGTTCGGAACCTCGGCTGAGACATGCAACTGCGAACAAATATTTGTGGTAGGGACTGCAAATTTAGATGGTCTTCAATTTGAATATGCGCTTTAGTAAAGCTGGTCAGTCACTTTAGCAATTTCATTCAAATTACATGGGCTCACAATCGCCAGTGAAGGGCGAAACTGCTCAGGGCTTACCTGCAGGAATATTTCCTTTGAAAGTCTTTCTAGACCATTAGAATTTGCATCTTCAGCCCGTGATAATTCTTTCAAATGGTCAAGAAAGCGGGCCTGTCTCCTATCATGTGAGTGGACAAAAGCTCACGTAACTTAACTACTTCTGTTCTCCAATATTCAAGAATGAAGGCCTCTCTAAATTTTCCCTCACACATCCTGCCTCGTCAATGACGAAAGTCCATATAAAAACTCGATGGAGTCCAATAGAAACTTGAAAGATGCCTTCCATAGGTTTGATAATTACCGAAAATACTTATTGGTAAGGAAGGTGAAATGAGCAGGATCTTTTGTTACCCAGAGAGGCTGCTGAGAGACATGGTGAGGTAGCACAATTGCAGCCACTCGACCAGTTGACTCGACTCATATTGTAGTTAATTAACTGGGGTTGGGGTGTAAGTTGGTTAAATTAGAGACCTGTCTTGAAATTGGTTCCGCTGTTGCTGAAGTAATTGTCGTTGAATGCTGATCGAAGCTGAGGTTAGAATCTGTGATAAGCTGTGGTGACGAGGTCGAAATTGTAGAGGAGTCAGATGTATATATTGCATGTAGGCTTTCTATTATTTGAAATGTGTGTTAAGATTGAGTGTAAAAATTTGAATGGAAAATTTTATAATTCCGTGAAAGTAAAAAAGGCAAAAAGTTCGCTAAAAGTATTTATATTAGAATTAAAAATGGAAGACTACGTTAAAGTAATTTTTGGAAATTGGATTAAAATTTAAATATCACACAATTAAATGCTATATATTTATTTAAATTGGGTCGGAAAAACATTTATCGAGATAAGGTGTAGAATATAAGGTGATTCGGTACCTTATTAAATACCTTGATACAATTTAAGATGAAAGGAGACAAGGGAATGAGTTTTACAAAAAAATAATTTAATTTAAGCTTAAGAATAGCGGAAGAGAATATAAGTAATTATGGGTAATTCGCTATGAGTCACTTATTGAGGGACGATATTGACATTGCTAAACTTTAGATTAATAAAAATAAGTAAACATGTAAATTGGCGGTGCGCCCGAAAAAGTGGATTTTTGTGTATTTATATTTCGTTCACCCATGCCTGAATATTCATGAGCGTTTGAGTCCTATTTATGTAAACGTTAGAACATTATTATATAAACAATTATGATTATATACTAGGGGGCTATGCCCCCCAGACCCCCCCTCCAATTGATTGAAACTCAGGATTATCGTAAGAGGTCCCCTGCAGTGTTTACCCCCACACGAACAGTCCCCTTAAATTTATTCTCAAAACGTGAAACATATTGAACACGGACGAAATAGTTTACATCCCATCGTTCGCGCCGCCAATCTACATATTTACCTAAAAATATAATTACAATAAGAAAATTAGTTTGTAGATAAAGCTATTCATTAAATATATTGAGGGATTCGAAATTGACCTCATTAGGCAAATTTAACCCGAGGGAAAATGGGAATAGATAATTCACAAACGTTATTTAATGAATTGAGTAAAGAATGTATTTTGGAGCTAAATATTATATATTTATTGTAACTTTGACCCTGCAGGGGATGTACACTGTGTAGGCTGTTACACTTGTTATCTGGGGCACTATCACGTCCACTCGTCCTGAATGCAAATTAGGGAATCTCTTTCACTGGTTTGAAGTGAAATCTCTGAGGGGTTATGGGAAAGGTGCCAGTGCGCTTACCTCTTGCTTCCTCAGAGCACTACTTTATTTTTTTCATTTACCGCTATCCCCTCAACCTTTTGTTTACCTGCACTTGGTACCTGGAAGAACTGTACTCACCTAGATATAGTGAAAATTAGGGACACCCCGTCACTGGGTTGAATTGAATTCTTTCACTGGGGTTGGGGAAGTTATTGGTGTTCTTCCTCCTCCTTTTCTTTCTGCCTTTCTTTTTCTCTCGAAAATACAATCCACCCTCTCTCTAGGCTGAAGGACCTGACCAGCCACCTCATGTCGTTTTAGAAGTGAGCCTTTTGAACCACTATAAACAATGCCATTAAACACACGCAGGTTGCAAGAGACAAGCCTTGAGGGGACCTGAGCGTTGGGGCGCGAATAATAGCAATATCGGTTTTGCCATAATAACCACTTCCCTCCGTGTAATGGGCTGACCACTTCTCTGTGGCCGTTCTCGGGTGCATGACACTGCATTCCTTGTGGCGGGAGACCTTTACTGCCTTGTTGGCTGACAGGCCAACTAAAAGTCTCGGATCCCCTCTCTGGGTCTGCCACAACAGATCTTCTTATCCTGGCCGTCCTGTCGACGATTATTACACCCTAGTAAAAATAGATGCCCTGACGCCAGGCCTCTTGGCTGCCCAGTTTGGAGCTGCAATCTTCAGGGTAGCTCCGCCCACTTGGTGGCTTCTGTTTGGTGTTTGTCGCTGTCTTAGGTTTCGAACACCATTCTTTAACGTACCCAAGGCGGAACCCTGAAAAGTCCGACAGCCGTGGATAATAGCCCACCAACCCCTTTCTTTTTATTCTTTAATGGGCACAAGTGTTATAAATTACCATGTTTTCGCAAGTTTTCCAAAGTATTTCACCATTTCCAGCATTTCTGACTATATCTCTCTCTACCAATCTTCGCCCTACCTTGGTGTTAGGGCGGACCGGGAGCTAAAATATAGAAAATAAATCCTTTGGGAATACTCGTTCAATAAAGTCTAGTGCTGAATTTTACATTGTCCAGCAGTGATTAATGATTTTCCCTAGACATGAGATATATACCAGATATATACCCCGTGCAGCTCCACATCTTTGACGGAGGTGATCCCCTCCCCCCCATGTGCTTTCTTAGGGGTTCCTCCAATACTCTTCTAGCTGAGAGTGTGCTTCCCCCTCTCCATTTTTGAAGGGTTTAGGGGTTTTTCCTAACCTTCTTTAATAGAGTTTACTCCAGACGCCTCTCCACTTGCGGCGGGTTCGATTTTGCTTTCTCAGGGGCTCACCAAGAACAGGGCATAACAAAGGACGCGCTGCATTGGTCTCAGGACCTCCCATTGGGGTGAGGTTATCCACTAAAACCCATTTAGAGGGGCAAGGGGCGGCATTGTCCCCTAGTCATTAGGGAAGCATCTCGTAGAACCGAGGTTTGTCAGATTGATAGGAGCCGGCATGCCCTCTCCCCTATCTTCTTAATAATGTAGGTCGGGATGGCGGTCCATAGTCCCTATGAGTCCCCAGTTGGAGACACATCCTGAGGTGGAGATGCTCACGGAGGTGACACCACCCAAGATGGCTGGGTCTTCCAGGGAAGCGAACCTTGGCCCAAGGTCAGACACTGAAACCAGAGAGCACCCCTCTGCAAGGCCCTTCTCAGGCGCCAAGGACCCCCGAAGACTCATAGAAAGAGGAGGTAATCGCTCCTCCACTTAGTGCCCTTTTACGGTCAAGATTTTCATCTCGAAGGAAAATCTGGCCGAGCAGGGCCGGCCCGAGGTATAAGCGAACTAAGCGGTCGCTTAGGGCTCCCACGCCACCAGGGGGCCACCACAGCAGTGGAAATATCAAGACGTCATGATATGTCATTTTAAAATAAAAGAAAAACAACGAGTACTAATATAAATGAAATGGTATTCCAGGTATTACAGAAAAATCGATTTTTATATCATTTGAATAGTTGGTACAATAATAGTTTAATCCTGCTGCTGACTGCTGCCATTGTGCAACCAGATGCAACGTCATTTTAGTGGTTCACGTTTAATGTCAGAAGTCAGATATGTGCAATAGCCAGAATGACACATGAATGACAGTATGACGTATAGATGTAAGCCAACTACGAATAATGCAGATGATAGTGGATGTGTTACACTGACAGTGTAGCCTAGGAAATGATCAAGCATCTAGTATGGTTGTGGTGGTGTGGGGGGCCCTAAACTGAAATTCTGCTTAGGGCCCCATAAAGTTTTGGGCCAGCCCTGTTTCTGAGGCAGGTCTGTCCCTTTCGGGGGCTAGGGGAGGGAGAAGAGGGTTCACTCCCCACCCCCTTCTCCTCCAAAAGAAAAGGAAAGTTAAGAATAAATGAAAGTGGACAAGAGATTCCTCTCCCTTACAAGGGCTCTGGGGACGGATGGGACTGCTGCCATTTCGGCAAGTGAGCAAGAGAAGATCGGTGAAGACCGGCAAATCCGGCCCCGACGTGCCCTCGGGTTTGGGGCCAGACAAAGACCAGAGTTGCAAGAGCGGTGAGCGAAGTCTCGATTACGTCAAGACGACCTCATTCAAAGACTACCTGGCGTTTTTGAGCCCGCTGATTTAGAGCGCTTTTTAGTCACTCACTTCACTGATGGTAGGACATTGGCCAGAGGGCACGTGTTCCACCAAATGAAAGCTTTAGCTTGATTGACTGGTACAGACGAAGTTAACCTGTTTCTAGTAAGGTAAAGCTTCTGGCGAATGCAGTGGACCCTTCCGAGTCGTCTACTATTAGTACCCTTCGGCCATTCTATGTATATCCGGTGAGTATGACGCCGCACTCTACCATGACTTTATTAAAAGGAGGGGTTATGCGAGAGAATTCATGGACTAGTCTTTAGAAAACATCACCCAAGAGCTGGCTGATCCAGGATCAGTCAAAGTTGAGCGGTTTATGAGAAAACAGGGAGGGGCCTCGAAACACCCCTACACTCTTCGTCACGTTCGATCGTGACAGGCTTCCTAAGTAGATGTGTGCCGCTTGGTATCGCTATTGCGTGGTGGTATTCGTGCTACTGCCGCAGAGGTGCTGTTATTGCCACTGTTTGGTCCATATGAATTGCTCCTGTAAACATTGAGTGATTGCTCCTACGCCATCACTCAAGGTTGGAACCGGGGACTCGGAGACGCGGGACCCTCCAGAGGAGGAACCCTCGTCTCCGAAGTAAAATACTCGCATACCGAGCCAAATCTCTCCCGATAAGTCTTCGAAGGTGACAACGTTTCCATGGCAATATGCAGCCAATATCGCCGGGAGCTCTGCCGCCGGGAAGAGTACGGACATTCCCATCAGGGTCATTACTTCTAAGAGGGTCACGCATTTCCTCCAAGCTAGATCTAGAGGCCATCTTTCTTCAATGGAATTGCCATGGACTCCGGCCCAAATCGGAGGGGGGCCGCGGAGCACGTCTCCTCCCGTTCTTCATTAGCTTTTTTTTGCAGGAAACCATGCTGGACCTGTGCCTGCTCCCCAACCTCTCGAGTATAAGGATTTTGTCACTCCATAACCACGGGATGGAGCTTGGCATGAAGATTCACGATTTACAGCCAGCATGATATATCCTATCTTCTTTTTGCTACAAATACCTCCTTTCATCCAGCGGCAGTGCAGTTACACCTGGATAGAAGGTGCACTGTTATTTCTGCGTACATTCAACCATCATCCAACTTCGACACGGGTGACTTTGCCGCGTCGTAGCAGGGTTGTCAAAGTCCTTTCTTCTACCTGAGCGGGATTTTGAACTGTACACACGCCCTCCACGGAGACTTATTCGATCAATTCCACGGGTCGGGTCCTTGTCAACCAGATCGATGAGTTTAAGCATTATTTTCCGAAAATCGCTTCATCATTTTCCGTTGATACCCCTCTGTTCTCCGGAGGCCTAGCCTGATTTTAGGTAGGAGGTGGTTGACGACCTTCACGAGAGTGATCATTTTTTACATTCAACTATCATTTTCTGGCTCGCTATCGCCTGAAAAACCGTACCGATAGTGCTTGGAACGGGCGCGGTGGTACCATTTGAGGAAATGACTAATTTCTCTGTCCCAGTCGAGGGGTTTAGGTCAGTAGATGAGGCCGTTTAGTTTTTCTCTTGCAATGTCATCGCCGTAGCCTAGTTACTATTCCTAGAAAATCTGGTTATTATGCACGCCGACTGCTTCCTTGATGGTCAGCCGAATGTGAGGCGGCCCTTAGACAGAAGCATTATTCCTACATGCGCTATGAGCACCGCCCAAACGATTTGACTGTCGGTAAATTGCGTCAAGCTATGGTTAGGTTCCGGTAAGTTTCGAAGCACGCATGCCTCTCTTCCTGGCGGGCAGAATTGTCTGCACTTAACGGGAAGACCTTGTTACAGATGTGTGGAAGCGCGTCAACAGAATTCGCAAGTTCTCGCAAGACCCAATTCCTGTTCTCCATTAGACCGGGACCGCAATCTCGGAGCTCGAGTTCGTGGCGGAGACTTCCGCGACAGCTTTCTTCACATTATCTAGCTGAGATACTGTCCTGTTAGCATAAAAGGCACGTCTTCATGTCGCTGAATCCCGCCGAATGGACTATAGAACTACAGAAACAAGGACCAGCAACGACCCTAAGGTCCACTCAAAGCCAGTCTGCTTATACAGACGGTGTAAGACTATTCCTAAATAATGTTAGTGTGTTATGCTTTTGTTTTGTTTTTTATTTAACATGCTGTTTGTTTGTTTTTAACTATCTCAATTCTACGGCACACACTTATCTTCATTTTTTTAGAGTACTATATGTTTAGATACCCCCCCCCCAAAAAAAAAATGCCCCCAAAATATAAAGATTGTACATAGCGTTGCTGTGACCCATTCAAAATTCATAGAAAAATAATAGTTAACAATCTGAGACCACTCCTAAATAATGCAATTGAACAGAGTCATTCAGTCATTCGACATATGGCTTTAGTAAGTCTTTAAAAGTTTGAACAAACTGTTTGAAGGGTGATGGAAACCAACCGCCGGTGCCGAGACTCAAACTCCCAAAACGGTTGTGTGCAAAGCCAGAATTGGCTGAAAGGCTGATACTTGCAAACATATTGGCTTTTTAAGGACACAAGTCTCTTGCTGCTTCCATCATATACTTTTTGATGAAGTTGCTGTCAGGTGCATTCCATGAGAGATCATGCAGTGGGTAACACCTTTTGAATACACTTTGAATCATTGTTCTAGCTCAATTAGGAGCAGAAATATGGCAATTTGAATTTTGGGGGTCCCATAACTTTTGCGCTGTTAGTCGAATCAATCTGAAATTTGAAATTTTGGGTTTCTTGGTGTACAGAATGCTGTAGAACAAGTTACAGCAAAATTGAAGGGGGTGTGGTGTTACTCACTGCATGATCTCTCATGGAATGCACCTGACGGCAACTTCATCAAAGAGTGTATGATGGAAGCAGCAAAAGACTTGTGTCCTGAGAATGCCAATATGTTTGCAAGTATCAGCCTTTCAGCAGATTCTGTTATGCGGATAACAGAATAACTTGGATAGAGCATAGTGCGACAGATACGCGAGAAAGCTAGGAACTTCTTGTGGTATTCTCTGGCGCTGGATGAGTCTACTGATCTTTCGAGTACGTCACAACTTTTCGTGTTCATTCGTGGTGTTAATTTGGACTTTCGGATCACTGAAGAGTTGGCATCTGTTTGCAGCATGCACGGAACAACACAACTGAAGAAGATATTTTCATGGAAGTAGAGAAAACTTTGCAAGACTGTAACCTTCAGTGGAATCAGCTTCAATGCGTTACAATTGATGGAGGAAAAAACACGGCTAGTGTGAGGAAGGGTCTGGTGGAGGAGATTAAGACTAAGATGGAAGATTCACAACTTCTAGGTGCTCTGTTTATACACTATTATACATCAGCAGGCATGCTGTGAGAAAGACTTAGATATTTCTTGCGTACTGAAACGAGTCGTTTCTGCAGTGAACTTCATTCGGGGTCATGCACTTCATCACCGGCAGTTCCAAGCTTTTCTTCAAGAAAGTCATTCTGAAATCTGTGATTTGCCTTATCACACAGCAGTGAGGTGGCTCAGTTGCGGTAACGTTCTGTTTCGTTTTTATAAGCTCCAAAGGGATATAGATAGTTTTCTCACCGAAAAGGATAGAGCTGATCCACTTCTGCCAGATCCTATCTGGCTGTCAAAGTTGTCATTTTGGGTTGACATCACATCCCACAAGAATGAATTGAACTTGAAACTTCAGGGAAAGGATAACCTTATCTGTGATCACTACAGAATCACCAAAGGATTTAGGAGAAAGCTATCATTGTTTGAACCATAACTGGAAGGAGGAAACTTCTCTCATTTTGAGTGTTTCACAGAGTTTCGAGCTGGAATCGCAGAAGATGTCAACCTCGAGTTTCCGAAGAAGATTATTCAAGATTTAAATAAGCATTTTGGGGGGAGATTTTCAGATCTTGGCAGAATTGAGAGTGACATTCTTCTTCAACTTGTTTTGCTATGGTCTACCTGGCAGACATCTTGATCTCTTTTGGTGTAGCTCAGATGCCAACTTTGGAGCGAAGAGTCCAGCAGGTATTGAAGCGCATTTTTTGCTATGCAGAAGGGCACAGGTTTCCGTTTTTCTTGGCCAAGACTAAGGTAGTGAACATCTGTTGCCATCCACGGTTCCACCCTCAAGTGCACTTGACCCTAAACAGGTTTCACCTGGAAGTGGTTGATTCGCACCGTTTCCTTGTGCTTGTTTTCAACCGACACCTCACCTGCAAGGCCTATATTCGCAGCCTTAGGGTTTCTTGTACATGTGCTATGGACTCTATTCGTTCCATGACGTTTAGCACTTGGGGTGTTGATAGGGCTACTGCCTCACTTCTGGGCAGATCCTTTGTTCGTTCGAAGCTTGATTACGGATGCGAGTTTTACGCATCTGCATCCGAGCGTGTATTGCGGAAGGTGGACTTGATCTACACACCGTTTCCGTCAACCGTTTCCAGCAACCGGTGCCTTCCGCACGTCCCCCATTATTAGCTTACTTGTCGATCCTGGAGATATGTGACTCACCCTGCATCGTTCAAAGTGCATTATGCACTTTTACGCGCAAGCCCGGCGCCTCGACAGTCGCCACGACGCTCACTGCACCTGAGGCCGATCTCAAAAGTGCCTATGTAGCTCTCAGGCCGGTTGCTCCTCTAGTTCTGGCCAGGACGCCATCTTGGACGGTACCACCCCTGACTATCTGTTAACGTGTTTCTGTTGTCAAAGCTTCCACAGCGCCGAGATTATTGCGTTCGGCTTTTTGGATAACACTTTCTAATACACTGGATCTGTACCAGTGTATACGGGTGGCGAGAAGTCCTCGGAAGGTAGCTCTTTCCACACTGTATTCCCTATTTTTGAAGACAGCAGGCTCTACCAGTCACTGCACCTCTCTTGCCGGCCAAGCTGGTTGCAAGACACCACTTGGTAGGGAGATAAAACGTGGTGTTCGGTTAGGAGACCTAATTGTGATCTTTAGCGACTCAAATCGCCCTGAGTGCTCTCGGGGCATTGGATTATCCACACCATCTGGTTCGCGATATACGTCATCCCATGGTTACTGCAAGACGGTGGGTGTTGAGAAGATCTATTGTTGGGTTTCTGGACATTCGGGAATTGCGGGGAATTAGCGCACCGATGAGGGCGCCAAAGTGTCAGCGAGGACTGGACGAACAGATCATAGTCTTAATCTTCCTCATACCTCTTATATGACAGGTATCAGTGCAGACCTCCACGCTGCCTGGCAAAGAAAATTAGAGTCAGCCGAGGGAAGCGTAAAGTTGCGTGACATTGAGATATGACTGCTCCCATGAACCTACCCACAATGCTGCGACGACAAAAATCACTTCTGTCGTCTTCTTAATTGACACACTCGCAGGACGCACCACCATTTAATGGAACGCTCCGTTGCACCTTACTGCGAGCAGATGTTCCCCAGCCTGGTTGGCACATTCTTGTTGAATATCCCCGTCTGTCGGATCTTCACGCATATTACCTGTCCTGGTACTAGGATGAGTGTAGTCGCTACTGCTTGTCCCTTATTCCCGGAATGAGTTCGTGCACACTGACTAGTGGACTATTTGATTTCTTGGAGGAGGGTGGCTTCCCCCGTTTTATTTGACTCTTATCTTTGCTCGCATGCTCCCTTCATCTTCCGTGTTTGTGCTTCTTGTTTTGTTTTTGTGGGATTTTAGTTGCGAAAGACTCTATATTTCCCTATGTCGGTCGGTCGGTCCCCGTTTTGCTTTTTTTTTGTAATAACATTGTAACTATACAGTTGATTCTAACGAAATTTGAAACCATTATGTTGTTTTACATTCTCTTTCGAATGATATAATTGCTAAGGTACTCCCAAGTTTAGCCCAGGAATTATTTTGTTCTGCCAATAACATCATAACCATTTGGCCGATTCTAACGAAATTTATAACCCCTATGTTGTTTTACATTATTTTTCAAAGGATATAATTGCCACGGTCCTCCCAAGGTTAGTCCGGAAATTATTGAAAGTCTTGAAGGTCATATGGTCATAAATCAGAATAGGTGAGAGCACGCGACTTTAGTCAGCAGACCTTGTTTGCCTTTAGTTTGGTGTGTGTGTTTTTTATTTGTTCGGATTTTCACTGCCCTTTGCTCGTTTTGTTTTTAATCTAGCCTGGCATTAGGTTGTAAGATGTTTGCGGTAACTAGTGCCTTGGTAGGTGGTCGCCAGGTATGCGCTGAAAAAATAATTGTAACTTTGTTTTATTAATAAGTAACCTGAAGGATATATTTACTTGGAGAATATACATATATTTTTTTCAATCTACGAATTTAGGAAATGATCTAAGGAATAGAATGAATATGTGATAATGGTAGGAATATGTTATAATATTAAGGGTATGTATTAATGTTGTGAGTGTATTAATGTTGGAATATGCATATTGGAGTAGGAGCTGATATTAAAGTGATCTTTTGGTGCGCAACGCGAGAAGAATTTTGCCAAACGAGCAGAATGTTGCGAAATTACAGGAGAAAGTGAATTTGTTTAACATGCGATTGACCAAATATGCTTTTATGTTTGTATTGCTTACAAGATATTTTAAGGTGGAATGTAATCTATTACATTAATGTGGATACAGTAATAGTCCCGCAATTTTTCCTACATGCATGTTTCATGTGTTCGAGCGTTGTCGGTCCTGTACCATAAACTGTACCCTTCAGTTAACCCCACAAATAAAAATCAAGAAGAGTCAAGTCCGGCGAAGTTAGAAGATACTCAATGTTTCCTGTTCGCCCTATCTAACGGTATAGCAACGTTTCATCTAGGTACTTTCTGACATCATAATGATAATGACGGGCGGGGAGATCTTGATGCAATTTCAATTCGCTGTTTCCACTGTCCATGCCATCCTTAATATACATAATGCTAGTATTTGAGACATAATAAAAATTAAATTCCGGTTGAATAGCTGACATCTTTCAATAAGCAGAAGCATTCTCAGGTGATGGTTTTGACGAGGATAACATCAACGGGCAATAATACACATCTCATCTTGATTTAGAGTGGGGAGTAGTAAATACCAAACGTGTTTATTTGTATTTGTTAGAGATGTTGAGGAAGGAAGACATCTCCTGGATTGATGGCATCATAAGAAAAGCCTGCGTAATCCTTCAACAAGATTAAACAACCTCACATACAGCGAAGAAAGTTCAAGACTGCTGTCAGGCCAATTTTAAGGAGGCTTGGCAGATGAACTTTAGCTTTCCTGTTCTCCAGATTTTGACTCCCTCGTCTATGGCACTGATGGCGAACCATTGATCCACCACCAACTTTTCAGTGATCAACAAGGAGGAACCTTAGTAAACCGATTTTTTTAATAAGATATTTCTCAGAAATTATGCAACACTGCCAAATGTATCACGATGTTTCCAACTCTTCCCTCCGTGCCTCGGCTAGTCTCACAATATTTTGCTCTATTGCGGCGATAAATTGTTAGCAAAATTAATTAAAATTTAATAATAACGAAACATTGCCGAAATAGTTTATACACTTATGTATGTTATCTGATTATTTTCTCTTTGCTGTTTATCAGTTGCCTATGTTCAGTGTTAATGTCTACTCGTTTCTTTGTGATCATGCTAATTTAGTTTGTGATAATCTTTTGCATGTGTAAATTATAAGTTATTAAAATGACTAGTAAGAAAGGAAAATTAGCTCAGAATGTAATGGAAATAGAAGGCCTTTCCATGGAGAATGGAGTGAAAATTATGGTGTTATTGAGCATAACAATAAAAACACTTTGTTGTATTTGCAAGGAGTCAATTACTGCGTGCTGATATAATATGAGCGACATTTTGAAAACAATCATCAGCATCTTTGTTCAATGAAAGATGAAGAAAAGCAAGAAATTATTAGGAAAGAATTAAATCAACAGTGTTATATGTTGCACTTATTCATTTATATTTGTTGAATTTATATGTTACTCTTATTCATTTATATTTGTTGATATGTATTCATGTTACTAATATTTTGTTTTGTTTCTTTTCTAGATGCATTATGAATATAGTTGATTATTTAAACCCTATATAAAGAGACAATTTGAATATATGTACCTCACTAATCATTACTATCATTACAATAAAAAGCTTGTAGAGCAGCTATGCCCACTACTACTCATTACTATTATTACAATTTAATCAACTATTATGGATAAAGTCATACGAATTGAAAAGTTTTATATACCTACTTCGGATCCTCACTCTGACTGTCGAGGTATACCTGAGTAGACTAGCTCGGCGCTCAGAGTCTTACACAAGCACGGGCAGACAGCTGACCACAGGCCGCTGGAGATACGTCTGGAAGATTAATAAAGAATGCGAATTACGGTTAACCGGGTTTAGATTAATGGCTTGGCAAGTTGCAGTTCAAAGGATATATATATAAAGACAATACCCCAAAATATAATTTTAATATATATGAAAAAGAGGGAAATTTATATATATATATATATATATATATATATATATATATATATATATATATATATATATATATATATATATATATATACAAAAGGGGGAACAAATTACTTATGGTAGTTAAATGAATTAAGTGAAAATTAACGAGGTAATCTAGGGATGACCATACTCGATCGCTTTACCTTCAAGCGCGGGCGAATTGGATGGGGAGTGGAAGACAACGGCGCAGGTCTTCAAAAATATACTTCGGGGAGTCCTGAATAGGAGGACTCGAAGATGGGATTGGATTACTTCGTGATGAAGAATGAGATTTCCTCTGTTACAGAAAGACGTAATCTCAACTCGAAATGATTCTGCTGATCGGCAGGGATTAACAGTCTCCAAAGAACGGGAATCTTGAAGGGGTGGTGAAGATGAGAGGGCCGCACAACTCTCCATGAGGAAGGGAGCTCGATAGTTTTCCTTTGAACAGGGGCCAAAGCTTAACGAAGGTAGATCTGCCGACGAGATCTTCCACGACGTACGACGACGAGTTACGGGGAGTCACGGGAAACAGACGGCAGTCTGGACGTAGTGGATAGCGGGCTTTCAATCTCCTCGAGAGATGGTGAGCTTCGGGTTAAATATCTGGCTGGCTGCTCGTATAGACGCCTCAGGGCCTTGCGGTCCCTAAGGGATTTTTGGCGTCAGTCTAAGCAAACACAATTCATGATAACGCGTCATTCCAGACGATCAAACTTGCCTCGCGATTATGGGGGTAGTGTAAATATGGCCGCACACGGCGTTATCGCAGGGGATGGGGGGGCGATTGGCATCTAAAAACAAACACAGCTGGGACGAATGATTAAGCAAGTGACGGATTCTTGGTCGACTTTCTAAAATTCTTACGCTGGCTTACGTGGTCTTGAAACAATAGAGGGGTATTTCCAAGGGGCTTTCTCTCACGGTGGGCCTTCGAGGGCATTCCTTCACATGCCTCCATTTCCGAAGATGACGTTTTCCTGATTTGAAGAGGAGGGAAAAGGGCATCCCAAAACATAGGGGGAGTCGCGTATGGGAAAGTTTTGACCTGAGTCTACAGGTGCCCAATAAGGGTAGACCTTTAAATTTATGTCGTCACAGCGTCACTAAATGAATGAATTACTTACGTTTAATCCCTGCGGCAGAGTATACTTAAAAAGGGTATGGTCGTTAACCAGGGCAAAAAACAACAACACACAAAGTAAATAAATGCGATTTATAAAAAAAAATCAAAAGGATTCATTCATTAAAAAGTAGTGGAACCATATATCAATAAAATTACAGAAAAATACCATACACAAAAAAAACGCGAAAAAAACACACACAAAAACCGGCAAATATGTACCAAAGAAAAACAAAATTTTACATGAGAACCAAGGAACATAAGCATACACGGTTAAGACGGAGTTCTAGAATTATAAAAACAAAACGAGTACACAGAGTGGATCATGTGCACGGAAGTACAATGCTTAACTCATTTTACTTCGCATAAGGAGGATCATCGACCGGATTCCTACTTAGACAGTCTGCAACGCAGTTTTCTGTCCCTTTAATGTACCTTATTCGGAATTGTTATTACAGTAGAAATAAACTCCAAGGCATAAGCCTTCCGTTCTGGCTTTTACAATTCTTTAAGTAAGCTAATGGGCGATGATCGGTTTCTATCACGAACTCCTTACCTAACAAATATGTTTGGAATTTCTGTACATTCCATACGATCGCTAGAGCTTCAAGTTCTATGACCACATAGTTCCTTTCGCGTGACGAGAGCTTCCGCCTAGGAAACGCAATGGGGTAACTGTTGCCGTCTTCTTCATACTGGAGCAAGACGCAACCATGCCTGCATTACGAGCATCCGTTCGTATCCCAAAAGATTTGCTCGTATTCGGGAGTCTCAGTATGGGAGCTGATGTTAGTCTTTCCTTCAGTTGATTGAAGTGGGTGGTCGCTTTGGGGTTCCATGCGAAGGTGTCCGTGGAATATTTCTTTAGTATTTCTTCTAAGGCAGCGAAATTCGGGACACAACGTCGGTAAAAGGATGTCGACCCGAGAAAAGAGCGTAATTTCTTTTTAGTACGCTGGAGGGGCATGTCGGCGATAGCCTTTACCTTTTCTTTTTGAGGAGCCATTTGATTTTCACCAATGTGGAAAGCGAGGTACTTAATAGTGCTATAGGCGAAATGGCACTTGCTAGGGCCTATAGTGAAGCCGTTTTCACGAAGCCTATTGAGGATTGATTGTAGGTTGGCAAGATGCCGGTCCCATGTACGGGTGGCCACGTAATCGTTATCGAAGTAAAAGGAAATGTTACTTAGCCCATCCAGTATCCTGCGCATCATTCGATTATAGTTACTACAGGCAGTAACTAAACCAAAAGGTATGCGCCTAAACTGCCTAAGGCCTTTTTCTGTGGGAAATGCTGTGTATTTCCGGGCACTATCCTTAAGGGGGATTTGATAGTAGGCCTTACACAAGTCTATCTCTGAAATAAACTTGGTCTCTTCAAATAGACGTAGGCTCTAGTCTATTAAAAGGATAAGCTCAGCGTCGAAAACAGTTACGGCGTTCAGCTTTCTAAAGTCTGCGTACAGGTAGGTAGGTAAGATGCTGGTCCCATGTACGGGTGGCCACGTAATCGTTATCGAAGTGAAAGGAAATGTTACTCAGCCCATCCAGTATCCTGCGCATCATTCAATTATAGTTACTACAGGCAGTAACTAAACCAAAAGGTATGCGCCTAAACTGCCTAAGGCCTTTTTCTGTGGGAAATGTTGTGTATTTCCAGGCACTATCCTTAAGGGGGATTTGATAGTAGGCCTTACACAAGTCTATCTCTGAAATAAACTTGGTCTCTTCAAATAGACGTAGGCTCTGGTCTATTAAAGGTAAAGCTCAGCGTCGAAAACTGTTACGGTGTTTAACTTTCTAAAGTCTACGTACATGCGAAGACTTATCTGGCTTTCTGACCATAACAATGTGAGAGCAATAATCCGATGTGAAAGGTTCTATTATTCCTAACTTTAGCAAGTTTTCCACTTTGGCGTTAAAAGTAGTGCGCAAGTGAACGGGTACCGGGTACGGTTTGGATCTAATAAGTTCCTGGGTGGTTAGGGTTATATCATACTCAAAATACAAAGAGCAACCAGACTTCTCACAAATTACATCGGAGAATTCAGCTAACAAAAGAGCCAACTGCGTCTCCTGAGGGGGTTCCAACTGGGAGTTTAAATCGAGTTCTGGGGTAGAGCTTACACGGGAACCGGGGAGCAAAGGGAGAGGGTAGTTTTCCTCCGCTTCGACACGAACAGTTTGGATTAAATTAAGAGGCTCAGATGGATAAGAGGCTTCCATTAATGCCTCTTCGGCAAGGGCAATTATATTGTCAATGCATGCGCGGCGGTGATAGCGCTTAAGCATGTTCACATGAAACAATTTGTTCTCTGAGGGGCTCTGTATTATGAAATCTACGGGACCGCGGACTTCTAGGAATGGGAAAGGGCCTTGGGACAAGAGAGTGCTTGTGTCCGTGGGTAGGAGGAGTGGAAGACAACAGCGCAGATCTTCAAGAAGATACTTTGGGGTGTCGTGATTAGGAGGTCTCGAAGATAGGGTTGGATTACTTCGTGATGAAGAATGAGATTTTCTCTGCTCCAAAGAGACGTAATCTCAACTCGAAACGATTCTGCTGATCGGCAGAGAGTCACAGTCTCCAAAGAACGGGAATCTTAAAGGGGTGGTGAAGATGAGAGGGCCACACAACTCTCCAGGAAGAAGGGGGCTCGATGGTTTTCATCTGAACCAGAGCCAAAGCTTAACGAAGGTAGATCTGCTGACGAGATCTTCCACGACACACGACGACGAGTTACGGGGGTTCACGGAAAACAGACGGCAGTCTGGACGGAATGCATAGCGGGCCTTCAATCTCCTTGAGAGATGGTGAGATTCGGGTTAAATACCCAAGTGGCTGCTCTGATAGACGCCTCAGGGCCTTGCGGTCCTGAGTGATTCTTGGCGCCAGTCTAAACAAACACAATTCATGATAACGCGTCATTCCAGACGATCAAACTCGCCTCGCGATATGGAGGTAGGGTTAATATGGCCGCGCACGGCGTTATTGCAGGTGAGGGAGGGGGAGGCGATTGGCGTCTAAAAACAAACACAGCTGGGACGGGTGATTAAGCGAGTGACGGATTCTTGGTCGACTTTCTAAAATTCTCACGCTGTCTCACGTGGCCTTGTAAGAATAAAGGGGTATTTCCAAGGGGCTTTCTCTCACGGTTGTCCTTCGAGGGCATTCCCTCACACTGACCAATTATGGAAGATTTGATATAGAAATTTCTGCTACTTCCTTCTACACTATATGATAATTCTCTAGACAAGTAAGAAGTACTCTACTTGAATATTGGTCCTCATGTCGCGGATGTAATAGAGGGCTGTGCTGATTATTCGAAGGTGATCGAATTGTTGCAAGCTGCCTATATATTAGCTCCCAGTGAAATTTATGCCAGTCATTTGCTTTCTACTCGAATTCAGCTTCCAGAAGAATCGATCGACCAGTACCTTCAAGCTCTCAATTGTATTGCTGAGAATTGCAACTTTCAAGATGTTACTGCTGCAGTCTATCGCAATGTGAGTAACAGGGATCCCTTCATACGAGGATTAAAATCTTCGAATATTCATGCACGATTCCTTGATAATCGAAAGCTTACATTAACCGATGCTACTCAACAAGCTCGATCATTAGAGCAAGAATTACTGAGATCTGAATCATACTGAGTTACTCCCGTTCATGTACCTGCTAGTGTGGTGGCTGTTCCTGGTACATCTATTACCTCTAGTAAAGAGGAAGAATGTGAAGAAGTTAGCCTTCCACTTACAGCAACTGTTAAAAAAAATATTTCCAAAGTGAATTACTTTCATCACCTGTACATTTATAGAACTAAAATATCCCCTCCATATCATCAATGAATGCTTATCCAAGGACAAGTCAAACTCCTATTGCCCTAAAAGTAGGAACCCATATACTAAAATGAACTGCCTCTCCCTTCCATTTTCTCCATTACTGAAAGGTTTAAATAGTATCCTTTCCTCTAACCGCACCACATTTAAATACCCTTCGACCATTAAAAAAATCATTCCCTACCACCAAACCTATAGAAGGAACCAACGAAGCAGGAGTCTATTTAATCCCCTCTAAATAAATTAACTGCCGTTTATTTTACATATGCGAAACAGGAAGAAATCTGGATAAGAGAATGTACGAACACAGAGAAGACATTAGACGGGCAAACACAGCTTCTTAGTCTTTTCACACACATTAATAACTTTAATCACCCAATAGACTTCCCACAGGCCAAACTAATCTACCCGTGTAAGGACTTCCGCAAAAGAAAGGTCATTGAATCCACCCTTATAGATGAAATCTCCAACTTTAAACTTTCGGAGGGGCAATTTAAATGCAGCCCCTACGTCAAAGATCTAATCTTAAATGATATCCTTAATAAACTTAAATTCACACCCCCTGATTAGGAACTCCAATTGGATCTCTGTAAACACTCTCTCTCTCTCTCTCTCTCTCTCTATATATATATATATATATATATATATATATATATATATATATATATATATATATATATATATTATACGCTTGGTGTGACTGCATGTATTCTTAGTGTTCGACTGAGGCTGGCATGACAAACTCCATGACGAAACTGGTCTCGAAATAATAAATACTACGCTCCTCCACAGTGGTTTTATTTACATATTTGGAATCTGTCATTGGATTTAACAATTATTCTGATATATATATATATATATATATATATATATATATATATATATATATATATATATATATATATATATATATATTGAGAAATAACCCCTAAAAGGCGTCGAGAAAAAAAAACACATCACCCGGCAAGGACGAACCTCGGACCTCTGGCTACCTAGACCAGGTCTTTTCCACTGAAATAACAGGACTAACACAAAAGTGACATATTTTTCCTCAATTAGACTATTCCGTTCGCATCACCAAAGATCAAGCCTACATGAAGGTGTGCTTGTAGGATGGTATAAGTTGAACTGAAAAGTGGACGCATCCTTTCTTTGTACAACCGAAAGCTATCGGCGACTTGTGGTGTTCGTGCAAACTAGCAAGCATCTACCACGTCCAGGTTTATGCTATCTGATAAAGGAAGTGTGTGCAAAGGTTACAGATATCAGGAGAGCAGAGATCTTACAACTGAGGACCCCGAAAAGACCACGAGAATAAACACGTCGCCTCGGCAAGGACTCAAAAGATAGAAATAAGGGAAAAGGGGGTTAGATGATAGTTAAAGATAGCTGGTGAAAGGGAATTGCAGCTATTTGTTTTATTTGGTATTATTCTTGTCTTTTTATATAACTTAGTGTTCAACTTTACTTGCTGTTATAGGTAGTATGTGTTGTTTAAATGATTTTTTTTGCAGTTTAGTTTTTTTTCTGTATTTTGGATTGACATTTAAGCTGTTTACTTGTACTTTCTTGCTTTTTCCTTCTTCATATAAGGTTGTTTGGGTTTATTTTGTGTTTTTTATCTGTTTCCTGATTGTTTGTGTTGTTTTTTTTTCAATACTCTAAGTACTTTGGTTTTCTTCTTGTGGGTTTTTTTTTAGTTTGATTTTTGTTGTATTTTGGGTCTTCTTGTCCTCAGAAGGTCTTTTACTGCTAGTGAATCGTTTTGGCCTTCTATATCATATCTGTCTTGAAATGTTTATGTTTTTCGTAGGTCTTCAGGTGTCATGCTCCTTGAGAGTTTCCCCCAGTCTTTTTAGCTCTGTACTGCTCAGATTGCAGGAATAAATGAGACAAACAAAGAGACCTGCAAAATGAGCACTTAGGCGTCTTATAAAATCTTATAATGGGTTCAGGTAAACCAAAATAACATTCCATCTAATGGGAATACAAACGATAAGTGCTGTAAAGGGAGCACTGCTCCCAAATTGTAAATACTTCTCCTTTGCATTATAATCACAATTAAACAGCCTAGTTATATTTCTCCAAATTATTGTCGTTCTCTCAATCACTTGCTTATTTTTACCACTAATTAAATCATTTTTATTTCCTTTACCGGTATATGAAGAAACTAAACGAATTTGTAAAAAGAAACGAAAGAGTGTAATATAATAATTTTGAGTAAATAAATATAAAAATAGAGTAAAAATCTACAGAAACTAATTTCAATCTTATCTTTTTAATATATTTATTATAAATCGAGTTTAATTGACGAAAAAAAGAGATACGAGTATGTTTGGGGGCACTGAAATAGGAGAAACGGCGACATTTAACGACAATACAAAGTAAAGGAAGCAAGGCATTCTTTCGATTTGATATAAAAAAGTATTGTATTAATTGTTTGTTTATTATTATTTAGCAAGTGTAAAAATTGATATTAGTGTGAGAATTGTTCAATTGAGTTCATGTAAGTAGGGATAATAAATTTGATATAATGGGAACTAATCGAATAAATAAATTAAGTATAAATCCATGCTAAAATACCGCATTCGTGTATGCTGGCCGTTGATGTAAAAAGGGAGATGGACTGCATTTAAAAATGAATTCTTTTGTCAAGAAAAGACATCTAAAGACGATTCCAAAGTTCCCGCCGAATAAATAATATTGAATAGAGCTCCAAGATTCCTTTTACCTTGAAGGAAATCTCCGATCACCATTTACCCAGCTCAAAATCAAGCTAGAAGCGAGCTTTCTACTCTTTTGAAGTCACTGTAGAAGCAAACAGCCAGGCGCCAAACCGAATTAAGAAACACATTTGGCTGTTCCAACTCGGTTACAAATCACCCTTGGTAATCACACCACTCTCGAAAAGGCTTACTATAGCTCTTTCATTTTGCTCATTGTTGATTACTGACAGTTTGTGTTCTAGGTGAAGGTCTTCTTGTCTCTTTATTGTTCTTCATTTGACGTTTATAATGAGCTTCACCTTATTCTGCCCTCTTAGGACTGCTCGAATATATACTCTGGGGTCGGATTTTTTAGCATTGGTGGGTGCAGAAGCTTTGATCTTATAAAGGCGTTATATATATTTAGCTTATTAGATCTGTTGATTTTTCTAAATCTATAGAGTTTACACAGATCCGCCTCTTTACGTGCTACTGTCTACGTAACGTGGCCACTCCGACAAGCCCCCCCCCCTTCCATTCTTAAGTCCCAATACAAACCCGATTCTCCTATGGGGGATCTTAACTTCATATATTTCGATGCTGTCCAGCTTCCCTCTGAATAGTGGAATGACATTAACTTTATGGGTGTTAGTTGAGATTTTCCATCTCCTTTCATACCTATTAATGTTCTCGATTTCCCTGTCCGCTGTTCGTGCCGGTAAATTGGTGTTTCTGAAGGGGGTAGTAATAATCTGGGAGATGTCGTCTGCAAACTGTATGTGCATCACGTCTCCTCCCTGATAATCGGGTAGGTCGACGGTGTATATACTGTATAGGAGGTGGCTATGGCACCCTTCCTGTGGTACGCCAGCAATCAGTTCAATGCCACGTCCAATGTAATATTTTATTTGTACATAAGCTTTTGAAGTCGTATGGGAAGTATCTGATGTTCAGGCGCACGTTGACATTGGTTGATCCAGGATAAAAATGTGAGGGAATTTAACCTGAATTCCTTATTCTCAGTAGTATGAGGGTCAAAGGAACCTGTTTATAGGTAGACGGGGTAATCGAATTTATTGGTAAGCGAGGCTAAGGCGGCGGTACTGTAGAATTTAATCTGACTCGAAATGTCCGTTTTGTTATCTACTTGTCGGCTGGATTACGGTAACCAGACAGACTACTTGGCGGAATGAGAGAATCGGAAGAAAAATGACGGTTTTCTAGGCTCTTAATCTTGGCTTAGGGCTACCTTAGTTCAGGCAAGTGAAATAGCTCAGTGGCTATCAGTGACTGTGAGTGGAGGGAGCGTGGATTGAGGTACCGTCTGACTCTTGGTAGCTGACTTAATTATGATACTAATAATACTGATTCTCGTTGTATGTTTTGCAAGCCTATTTATTATAACGCAATAGAGTAGCCCAGGGGTGAAAGAAGATTCCAAACTTTGACTTTATTTCACTGAAATAAACAATTACAGAACATAAGTATACAAAGAAAATAATACATATAATAAACAGATTCTAGCATTAGCGCGCATACAAAAAGGCACACATAATACAGACAATGAATACACACTCACATAAGCACACGCACAAATATAGGCACATGTCCTTTTTTCAAACAAAGAATTATTAATGACAATATATATAAGTGGCACAATGTTGGTTTCTCAAACCTAGGAGTGCAGTTAGTAGAGGAACTGCAAATCTTCATTTTCATACTTTTATTTAATATTTTAATCTAATAAAAAAGAAACACACGTTAGTTATGAACTTAACCTAAAACTACGAGTAAATTAGAATACGAAAATTTAGGTGCGTGGCTCCGCTTTATCAATCCGAGCGCGGGGTGGAGCTTATCTGATCAGAGGGTATGTGTGTGTATTCTCCGATCCGACCACTTGGTTGAGCTTATTCGATCAGAGGGTGTATGCATGTTTAGTGTAGGCACATGCGCACCGAGAGAGTATTTGAATTTGGAAACCTGACCGGGCTTTATCAAGCCCACACCCGTAGCAAGATTGGTTTCGTCTTTCATAGGTTCACTTAAAGGCTGGTGTTCTTCTCTGTCAAATTCAGTTCTATGTATGTACAGCTGTTTCCATGTCTTTGTTATCTCTGCGGCCAGACCGTCAGCTCGCGCTTGTTTCCTAATGTGTGTATGTTTGTATATTCGTGTGGGAACACAACGATTTCACTTGCATTAATACAAAATATTTTGCTTTGCATTGATTAATAGATTATAAGATTGCTATTTAACATTATTTACAAGTATTTGCTTTGTTTTACATTACTTAATTGTTACAAGATGGCATATTATTTCAATGTTCGATTTGTGTGTCCAATTTCAAGATTTCACAGGTTCATGTTGCAATTGGCTACCACAGAAGTCTGAGAAAAGGACATTGATCATTAATTATGCTTTATCTTACAGAGCATTGATTATAAATAACAATAACAAACAGCAGTGAGCACTAACTCTCTCAAATCCGATTTTTTCCACACATGAGAAAATTATAAATTGTAGTTTATTGTAGTTTGGAGACGTCAGCTGAGGTATAATATTGAATTTAATCATTATTTTTGTGATTTAACTGCATTATGTAATAATATATTATTACTTATTACATAACTCTTTTTGAATAGCAGAATATAAGCATATGGGGGGGGTCTTAAAGGTCGTCTCTAATTATGGGGGAACCTTGAAGGTAATTGTGAGGACAACCCAAGAACCTTGGAAGGGGAACGCTGATTGCCAGTAATGGTGATAGATTACCGAGTTATCGCGTAATCTATTGGCAAGGACTCCAGTTGATACAGATGCTCCGGTTGGTTTGCGTTGCCCTTTCTTATTTCCCATGAGAGTTATTTTGTTGATTGCTATGGGGTGCCCTAAGACGAGGGGCCGTCTTATTCTAGCGACGGGGTCAAATAGCCCGGAGGATGGGGATAGACTATACCAGGGTATAACACCGTTATTTCGGGAGTTATGTAATCGTGAGGAATTGCGATTAACGAGGAGAATGCGCAAAAACTGTTTTCCCGATTAATAAGGCCCTGAAGCAGGAAGATTGAGGAACGTCAGGATATTGAAGTCACCAAAGCAAAAATAGAATTATTATTGAACTAGATCTTATTGCACTCTACAAAAGTTCTAAGATGAGTTTTTAGTTCTAAGTTATGACATAAATTCAGTTCGAGGTCAAGTGCGGGCAATGTCTAAAGGAGGCCGGACGAATAGAGCCTTTAAGAGTTACACCTTAATGTCTGCGTTATGTACACGACTATGTACAAAGATGAATTGCGCGAATCAGAGAGATCGGACTGAAGATATATAACGCGATATATTGCTATATAAAAGAGTAATTTAATTATCTTTGTTCTTGTTTCACATAGTTATATATTAAATTCAAGCCACGCCCTACAAATTCCTCGTCCAACTAAGCCACACCTCCCTATTATGTACTGGCCTGTTGATTTGTCGGTATTAAGATAACTCGACTTTTGATTTGCTACTGCGAACATATTGATAAGGAAGGCGTTCGCGGCCTAAAAACTTGAGGCACAGGAATGGTGTCATCTGACTAGCCAATCTCCTGCATGAGCTCTTCTACCTTGTTGAAGACATCGGGGAAGCTGTTCAGGGCACCTTTCTAGGTCTTGTTTAGATACGTTGCACTGCTGGAACCACATTATAGAATCGCATTTGACTCAAAAGTACCTCAAAGATTAGCATTTTGAAGTCTTATAAAGTTCTATAATTGGTTCCCATAAAGCGTTGTTTATTGGACTTCATGAGAAGGTACCTCCTTTACCGGGTAGCGAGATGTAAATAGCAAATGTATTTTGTCCAAGAATTCCGGGTCTAAAATGGATGAAAAACTTTACTTTACTTTATTATCAGAAAGATGAAAGGTTACGGCCCCATCCCCCCCCCCACCCCCATCCCTCCCACATACACACACACACACACACTCGTGGGTTGAGGTGCAAGTGAAAAGGAATGAATGAAAATTGGATGAAAGTGAAATACAGTATGAGGTATAAATTTGACCGGAGGCTGGACTAGTCAACTCTTTACAATAATAACTATTACATTTTTTACAAATATTAAATTGATTATTGTATATTTTTGTTGTCCCTTTAATTATTAAAATGTTTCTACAACGATAGTTTACCTTGCTATGTTTTCATTTTACTTCTATAAAACTTAGTTTATACACAATTGATTAAAAATATTTGTACAATGTTAATTTACACTAATATGTTTTTTATAAATCTCACTTCACTTAGTTGTACTGTTAACAATATATTTCTTCTAGACTCGCATCTAGTCGTTGCTTTTATAAATTGTCACTGTTGATTTAAATTAAGTTATTTAGAAAATATATGTATAAATTATATGCTTTGATTATAATATTAACTATTCCCCTTTATTTTTTTTTTATAAAAATCAAACATTTTAGTGTCTTAATCACCTTTTTGCTACCACTGGTGTTTTTTCCTTTTGAGATTAACTCTTATGAAAATTATTTTCGATAATGCTTACGTTTGAAAGTGTTTGGACGTAAATTGTTCCTTAAAATCTATTTTGACGCTGAGTGGCCAATTTCTGTAGCGCTTACGTTTAAAACGTAAAATTTGTCTTAAAAGCGGATTGGTCTTTGACTTTGTGTAAGTGCGGGTGCATGTGAGGGGAGACGATAGGGTGTGGGGGGGGGGGGACAGAGAAAATAGACAAGTGGAGAAGAGAGAAAGAAGTGTGGAAGAGGTGCAAAGAGATGCCTAGGGTCTGGTGATCAGACTTATCACTTTTATTTATTTTCTTGGTTGTGTGAGTTCATTTTTGTTGTTTTGGGTTTTTGGTAATAATTATAAAGTTATAAAATTATAAAATTATAACTATTATGGCGTTCAAGCCATTTGTCTTAGCAACTTTAGTTTTTTTGGTTTGTGTTGTGCATTGCCTGTTTTGTATATGTTTTTAATATATTTAAGTGCGTGCTTGTTGTATTGTTTTATTGTGTGTGTATTTTAGTAGTAATATTGTTTCTTCTTTCTTCTTTCTTCTTGGTAGATTACTTCTTTCGAAGTTCTCGTCGTAAACGTTGGGTTCTTCAATTTTTGGTAGGGTTGTCTTCATCGGTATCTTGTCGTAGTAGGGTTTCGAGTTTTTTCCAAGGTTCTTGTGATTGATCTTGTATCACAGGTTTCTTCTTTCTCATTTTAAGCATAGAACGGCACTTCGTCTCCGCCAGCCACTCGGTTGGCGGAGCTGGGGAATCTGGGGGGACATTCAGCTCTTCTGTTCTGGTTAATCATCTGGGTGATTTCATCACTCAGTTTACGATTAACCAGATCCTGCATTTTCCGGGTCCGTTCTTCTATGACTTTGTTAATGGGAATTATCCCCGCCTCTCTGTGCAGGTCTTCTTGCCGTCTTCTTTCATGCCTGCGTGTACCCGTTATTAGGTACATGCATTTATTTTGCACTACTTGAAGACGCCTCTTTTGTGTTTTTGAGACACATGAGAGGGTGGAGGCGGGATAAAGCAACGTAGATCTTACAAGGGCATTGTAGATCTTCTTCTTGTTGCTTTCACGTAGATTTCTGAAGCGGTATAGAGTTCTGACAGCGGACGAGGCTCGAGAAATTCTTTCTTCGACGTGCTTTTTGTACCCGGTAGAGGTGATTTTCATACCGAGTACATTGCATTCGTTGGTGTAGGGGTATCGCGTATCCCCCACACGCACGTCTGCCCTTGAGGTGCGTCCGATGGGGACCACCTTGAATTTCTCCTGGTTTGTTCTTATTTTCCACTGAGCCTCGTAGTTGTTAAGGTTCGCGATTTCCATCGCTGTCATGCGAGCTTGCCACGGCGCATGCCTCCATGGAGATACGATTATCTGGCTGAAATCATCGGCGTATTGAATATTGAGGGATTTGGGGTACACAGGTTCTGGGACGTCGGCGGTGTATATCGAGTAAAGGGTGGGGGACAGACACCCCCCCTGCGGGAGGCCCGCAGTGAGCGGAAACTTTGGTCCGTCCGTGCACCCTAGACTGACATACGCCGCTCTCTCCATGACATAGTCACAGAGAGTTCTTTCTAAGTTTTCACTTAGACCCAGCCTTAAGATCTTATACTGCATGCTCCGCTGCCACACCTTATCAAACGCCTTTGACACATCCCGACAAACGATATCCACATAACTCCTGTCCCGTTTGGCTTGGGAAAGCTTTTCCGTTATGACATTAATTGCCATTTCCGTACTTCGCTTCTTTCTAAACCCGAATTGGCAAGGGTTGTAGAGGGAGTTTTCTTCCAGGTGAGACACCAGTCTTCCGTTGAGGATCTTCTCAAAGAGTTTCCCGCCAAATTCCAGGAGTGAAATTGGGCGGTAGCTCTCTCTCAACGTAGGGTCCTTTCCATGCTTGGGCAAAAAGATCATTTTTGCCGTTTTGTAAGCATCTGGAAAGTACCCTGTATTCAGACATGCGTTAAAAATTCGTCTCATTCCTTCGATGATGTTGGCTGGTGCCTTTTCGAAGTTAAGCTTCGTAAGCCCCGATTGGCCTGGGGCTTTCTGTCGGAATGAGCGGAGTGCGCCAAGGATCTCTTCTTCTGTGATCTCGGCGTCTCCGTCACGCAGTCTATCCACCTGGTGATGAGGATGCGTTCGATGTATTACCGTGTTAAGCTCGTCTACGATGTTATTTTCGAACTCTATATCAAAATCTTCGTTTTCTTCTTCCGATATGCTGAAGATTTTTTCCCAATAACGCTGGAATATCACTTCGATGATATTATCTGCAGTTTCAATGGATCCATCTTCTTTTTGAATTTCCATTTTCTTCTTTTTTCCAGATGATCCTCTGAGACTTTTGACTTTCTTCCAAAAGTCCTTGGGGGATGCATCTTGATCGAGGCTCTCGATCGCATCGTCCCATTGTCTCTGTTGTTGTTCGAGGATCAGCTGGTTGAGCTCTTCCTTGATCTCTCTACTTCGTTGTAGCGAGTCAAATGTTGCATTTGTTATATTTAACTCGTACATAACTCTCAATTCTCTATAGAGTTCTTTCATATACCCAGTCCACCTGTATGAGGAGATGGTTTTAAACTGGGTTTGGGGGATGCAAGCCCTATCTGCAATAATGAGATGTTCGTTGAGGTCGTCGAGTGCCTCGTCTATCTCCTCGAGAATTGCCTCGTCCAGATCTGGTGGGCGATAGGCCTCGAGGAGACCAGCGTACCGTGCCCAGTCGGCTCTCCTGTAGTCTTTTCTGACTGGAGCTGGGACTTGTATAGGGTTCCTATTGATGGTGAGTAGGATCCCTATATGATCACTACATGGTACCTGGACTGGTTCCATGTAGTAATTGAACGGCAGCTGACGATTAGCCAGACAAATGTCTGGTTTTGTGGCACTTCTTCCTCGAGTATAGGTTGGGAAGTCCGGGCCTATTCTATGGACCATGTTTCGGTCCATCATAGTGTCCAGGCACCTTCCAATTCCATTGAAGGTCCTGTACCCAGAATCCCGACATCTGGCATTAAGGTCCCCCATTAATATGGTGGGGGTCCTTCTGCCAAATAGGCCAGAGAGAGAATGGATTGGCAAATATTCTCGTCTCGGCGGCTGGTACCTGGTGGCGATGACCAGCTTTCCTATATCGAGGTCGACCTCTATTGCAAGATAGGATTCTTCCAAGTTTCTTATGGGTCTATACTTGATCCCTCTTTTGATGGCGATGGCGGCACCGTCGTACCGCTCTTGAGAGTAATTCGTGATTAACACGTCGTAGTTCCAGATCTTAATTTCAGAACTACGAGTGTCAATCCCATGTTCAGAAATCAAGATGACATCTGCATCTATTTCCCTGAACACATTTCCGTAGAGAGTTCTTTTGTTTGTCCAGCCATTGGTGTTTATTTCCAGAATTCTTAGTGAGTTCCGCTCCATGGTAAGATGAGTTACCTGTGTTTTTTCTTTTTCTTACTCTTGGGGGCCTGTGAGGCGGGTCTGGGGTGCCCAGGCTTTACCTTCTTCGGGGGAGGGCTGGGAGTCTTTGATCGACTCTTTGTTGCCCTAGTGCGAGTGCATGGGCCCTCGTCACTATCCGAAGATGTAGATTGATCTTCTTCTTCCTTGTTATTAGTCTCATCCTCTTCTTCGGATTCCTCCGATGAGTGAGACTCCATGACTTCGCCTAATCCGGTGGTATTTTCTTTTTTGTTATTGCCCATTATGCTATCCTTAAATGCCCTAGAGCATTCAGGATCATCTGGCACAATGATAGATGGCAAATTGTTTGCTTTAAGAAGCGTGTTTAAAACCTGGTTGTAACATCAGGGTTTTACAGCATTAGCCACGTTCGCATGAGTTATGCAAATAAGTATCTTTGCACTCAGGTCGTTGGTGAAAATCATCGGTGAGGGAGTCGATGTCATCCCTTCACCTCTTTTCACCGTGCTCGCGTAGGTAGCGGTTTTCTTATTTTTTTCATTTTCTTCCTTCTTCTTTATTATTTCTTTTCTTTTGGGGCAGTTCAAGGCCATCGTTCGATGGGGCCCCTTGCAATTCATGCATTGTTTCGAATCGCTTTTGCAGGAGCCATATCTATGACCCTGTGTGGCACATTCGCTGCACCAGATTTGTCCTTTTTGGGGGCAGTTGGCAGTGGTGTGCTGTTCTAAAGAATAGCACACGAAGCACATTTGTATATTGTGGTACTTTTCGTGCTCTATATTTGCTCCTGGGATCCTCATGTTGAAAATGAGGAGTCCCTTGGTTGCCACCTTGTGGGCCATTTCAGTTGATTGAAACGTCACCTTAAAGACGTGGGTGTGATCACGGAATTTGATCACTTCCCTTATCTTTGCCCATGTGTGATTTTTCTCTATTTCAGTTTTCAGGTCCGCGGGGGAGTTCTCACCCACCCAGCTTTCTACCTTACGGCAGATCACCCTTCGATTTGCGGAAATTGCTGGTGGGGTTTTCGCTTCGAGGTCGAGGGTTTTCAGAACTTCGGCCCCTTCATCGGATAGGAGCCGGTCTATATCCTTGGTTTCACCGCACATGGCGATGAAACCGTTGGGAATATCGATTAGTTTAATTAATGCTATCCTTAAATTTGCAAATAAGGATTCGCACACATTCTTTTTCTCAGGGGTCTTTTTGTCAGGTAAGGTCTGTAGGGGGACCCTCTTAGGGAGGGCCTCCATCGTCGCCGACGTCTTCTCTCTTCTCTCTTCTTTCTTGAATTATTTTTATGTGTGAAAATTATATGTGAAAATTTTGTATGTGAAAAAAGTGATATGTGAAAAAGGAGGTAAAGTCAAGGGTTTGGTTTGAAACGACGTGAGAAAAGTGCTCCCGTCCAGTTTCCTGTTGTTTCCCCGCTCGGATGGTGCCGGGATGAGGGGGGATGATGGATGGGGGATGGTTCTCGAGTGGAGACCTCAGAGGGTTGAGCTTGGTGGACTTAATGCATAGCGGCCGAATCAACGACCGCTAAGTTTGTGCCACCCCCTCACGGGTAAGTACGCCAAAACTGCATCCAACTACATAGAGACGGGTGTAACTCCCTCTATGATTCTGGCCGGGGCCCCCGGGCGATGAGGATTTCTCCTCCGTCCGGGACTCGCAGTTTTGCCCCAAATTCGAGAGAATTTCTGACTTGTGCTTCTGCTGTGGGATAGGCCTCAAACCAGTTTCCACGCAAGCCCTTAATTATGCCAGTCCAAGTGGCCGACATAGTTAAGACGAAATTAATGAAGGGCAGTCATCCGAGCAGGTTCCCACGCAGGTCGTTGGACGGGAGCAACGAGGGTATTTAGCCCATCATTTTTCTCCTACTTCGCAGCGAAAAGATATGTTAAATCTTTGCAGATCGACTAGGCTCCTAAAGACACCCAGGACAGAGTCGCGTTCTTAGATGGCGAAGGCTCAAAAGTCTTTCTTTCTATATGCACGCGTGAATAAACAACGCTCTTCAGGAGGTAGTAAGGCAGTGCTACAGCGTACGAAAAATTCGCCCAGCTGATTGGTCATTTTGTTAACGCTACGTGTAAGCGAATAAGTTAAACATAAATTCGTTCTTGATAATCTGCTTAATGCTAATTGGTTCATTTGTGTATAACTTAGGTTTTAGTAGGTAAAGTATATATAGAGCAGTTTTTGTCGCTAAACAGTCAGCAATTTTGTACTTTACTTGAAGACAAGTCCACGCTCTCGCCGAATAAAGCCTTTTTGAATTCAGTTCTAAATTTCCTTTACTTTCAGAAGAAGCAACGATCACCTGACTATCCATCCTACCAAACTACAAGAAGAGACCCTTTTCGCATCGACTTCGCCAACCTTATAACGTCTCTATCTCACCGATCGTAGTGTATGCTGAGATGCAATCGATCGTAAGAGACTACAGGCTCCGCTCGGCTCCACGGTATGAGCTAGGCCCGGTGAGTTTAATCAGAAAACGAGGGTCTCGGCTTGCGATCAGTTTGAGTCCCGCAGTCACATCCGAATTACCCTCATCCTCGAGGACAATGGCAATAACTAGCAGGATTTCGATGAACACTATGACTGAATTGTGTCATTATGGGGCACGCTTAATGAAATAGCTTCGCTTTTCACTATGGGCTAATGAAATGCCAATATATATATTTTTTTTTTTGGGGGGGGGCAACCCCCTCAGCTCCCCCCCTGGATCTATGCATTGCGTTGAATACGTTCTTCATTCATTCATTGATGTTGCCCGGTGCCTTGATAAGCGGGAACCTTGTAATTCCCGAGGGGTCTGTCACTCTGTTTTAATGAGTATATAACTTTTTTTATATTTAGGATTGTTGTGGCCTCTAGCCCCAGGTTCTCTTCCTTTTGCTGTTCGATAACGGACGCTGGGGATATTTTTTCCTGGTTGTTACAGAGATTGCCATGAACCATCTCTTCTATCTCTAGATTAAAACGTGTATTTTCTTCTGTGACTCCACTTCGTGGATTCCTTTGATTTTAATGATTATTCCCCCTTTCTTTCTTTTGGCCATCTTTTTTAGTTAATTTATTTGAAGAGGCTACCCCATATATTTCCTTCATTTCTTCTTGTTAGCGCCATTTGCCTTTTTCTTCTTGGTCCGAGCATCGCTATCTGGTCATAGACACTCAGGAGCGGCTCGTGTATAGGGATTACGGAACTGAAGCACCCTCTATTTCCCCTCGATATCATCGGACGATAATATTCAATATACTGTAATGAGTCTTTTTTATTATATAATCCTTAAGTTTAATGTCAGTGCTTCACTGTGTACTTCACAGTTCCAGTGACGCGGTGTTTTGATGTTGTGCACATGCTCACATGTCCGAGATATGAATCTGCATGCAAGGGAGAGAGAGCATTGTGGCTTACATAGTGCCGTCCCTAGGGTGTGCTGGTGGAAAGCAGTGTTTCTTTTTTACTCCGCGTGTGTTGTGCTTAAAAACGTGTTTATATTGTTGAATCTGATAAAGTGTAGAATTTAATTAATATTTTTCGATTTTTGTATTAATTAATTAATTAATTAATTGAGCTGCTGAAAATTATCCTGGAAAGTAATCTAGATGATGTTCTTAGTGAAATTACGAAACTGGAAAATCCTCTTGACAATTCCCATGACTACATCAGAGGCAGAATGCTGCTATTCAACAGTGAAAAAATAAAAACTTTTCTAAGAAGGACTATGAATTCTGAAAAACTAAATTCACTTGCAGTGCTTTCAATGAAGAAAAATTCCTCAGTAGTCATCCAGAGATCAAGGTGAAAATAATTAATCTTTCTGCGCAAATTAAAACAAAAAGAAAAATTTCGTTTTTAAATGATTGGTCAACCTTGTACTGTAACATTTAGACTATTATTAAGTAAAAAAAAAAATTGGTTTGATTTTGCTCTATTTAGGATTTTATCAAGTTTAAATGTAAATTTTTTTCATATTTCCTTTTAAATACTATTAAAAAAATGCTAAAAAATTCTGATGCAGCACCCCATTAATTTTAACTACGGGCCGCCACTGTAAGATACTCGTTTTTTTATTTTTCTCCCTCATCTCTTTTGCCCAATTTGGATGAGGAAGTGTGCAGTGTCTCACTCTCGGTATAAATTTTTAGGCTTCAATGAGAGCTGTTTTCATAACCGCAATTTCTTCAAGATTTGCTTCTTTAAGATCGGTTGGGACAAAGCTTGTAATATCCTCTTTGCATTCATCCCAATTTGCTCTGTTGTAAGACTTCTTTAAAAAAAAAAACCAGTTGAAATCGGTAACCAAATAGCCAGCATAAAGTATTCGAGACTTTGAGACAAATGTGTATGAATGTGGCTAGACTGAGTACGTCAAGAAGTTTAAATATCATACGAGTATGTTTTTGTTATCGGAACAAATGCGTATGAATGTGACCACACTCAGTACGTCAAATAAAAATATTATGTGTATTGTTTCTGTTATCAGAGTAAATAACGATGTGTGTGAGCTACATGGGCAGATTCCAAATGGGTGTTGTAGCACTGAGTGGTACGTGTACAGGACAGAAAGTTCTGAAGTTTGATTACTGTTTTTTTTTTTAGTATAACCAAGTGGACACTAATAATTAAAATTACTTAAATGTTACCGCAATGAGTACACTAGTAAACTTATAAACACCCGTGAAATTAGTCAACGTTTTCTGTCATTTGACGCCAAATGACATATCGGTGTTGCTATGCTCATTCTCCTACGATATGGACAGAATAAAAATAATCTTACAACGATTTAGTGTTCATCTTAGACAATCTAAAATTCTAAATAATATTATGTAATATGCACGAAAAAAATTACGTGATGTTTTGACAGATGCGCATGGCCTTTGATAGGCCCTTGTGGCTTTGTCATTTTGTAATCCGTGAAAATATGTCATGTTAAGGTAAATTTTGAATACAGAGTCACCCACAACATGCAAATTTAATGATGCCATTTTTAGCTCCTTCCAAAAAGAGTGTAGCTCTATAGGGTCTACTTTGAAGGAATATATATATATATATATATATATATATATATATATATATATATATATATATATATATATATATATATATATATATATATATATATAGTCACCTCTTTGAGGGAACCCCGGCAGAGGAAGGACGTCACCAGTTTGAAAGGTTAAAAAGGACGCGGATATTTTTGAGAGTTCCCTCAAGTCCCACGAGTGAGGTGAAGGGTGGCGTTAATCTCGTATCTGACTCCAAAAGATACTCAAATAATATACCGGCTTACCGAAGGAGTGTGATCGAGAAAGGGCTGAGGGGAATTGTGTAAAAAAATAATTGTTTAATTCCTACGAACTAAAACAAGCAAGACAAAAGTGAGGCTCGCGTTTACAGTCATGGAAAATTTCACCACCGGTCAGGAAAGTGAATGTTATCAGAACAAGACTTAGGTGGATTACAACGGGGTTTTCGCTACGCTAAACGAACCATAAATAGTTATTTACGTTCGATCGTATATCTGACTTAACTGTCTACCCAAGAGTGAAATTAATCTTCTTCTCTTGAATTCTCCATTTTTCTTCTATAAATAGTATAGGAGGCGTGGTCTCTTTGCGTCACCAGGACAACAATGCTTTTAGCTCCGCCCACTGGGCAGGACTTTGCTAATCCCATTGTCCCGAAGGTCATGGGTTCATGGAACCTGCAAATTCACGCTTTCTTGATATAATTTTGCCATAGCTGAGCCGCCGCCAGCTGTCTCGGCTTGATTCCATTTCCAGACGAGAAATGTTCGTTTTATTACTATGTCACCAATTTTTTATTGATATTTGAATTCACGGCCTCGCAGATGTACATCCGCGAGGAAATTTGTTGCAATTCTTCCTATTCCTGCGAGGTACTTTGCTGGTGGAATTATAGGGTCGCCTATTATGGGGTCGGCATAAGTAGGCATTGTTTTGATTGCAAGGCGATCCTATAAGGGTTGGTAAAGTGGCTTGCTTACAGGTTTCTTGGCGTACGGTCCAAGAGGTATTAACCGATCAAGGTTTGTAACTAAAAGGCCCGTTTATGAAGGAAATAAACACTTGTATTTTTATACCACTTTGAAATGTTTACATTTATGGTAAAATTTAATTTGCGCAACGGAATATGCTAAATCGAGTTATAATGGCAAGATTTGCAGAGCGGTGAATTAAGAGTCTAATAATTTATCAATGAATAACTAAATGAATCAATCAATAATGTGTCAATAATCATAATTGAATGAAATGTCCTCTTATTTATACCAGGTATGATTTTGGAGGCGACGCGTAGCTCCGCCTCCCTTGGGTCGCTGAGGCGGTGCTTAGATACCTATCAGTCCAACGGAGCCTATGATTGGTTGGAGTCTAGCCTGTGATTGGCTGAAATTCGCCACTTCGTATCTTAATTTGGGGGTCTCTCCCCTCCGTGACTTCGTTTGCTTAAAGCTACAAGATGACCTTATCAAATTTTACATTAAGGTGAAATATCTTTTGTCGCCGATTCTGTTCCCTATTCCAGACAGCTTCAATTACTCTGTTTGCCCATCTGTTCTCACACTTGGGTGCGATAGCCTTAAATTGTGGTCGGGTTTCACTCCAGGCATTCTAATCAGATTCCGCTGGTTCACAAACTGTCTCCAAACGACCTTATTTTATTTCTCCTACTATTCCATCTTTGATACTTCGACCTGGCACAATGTGTATTTGTCCTTCTCTCTCTCTCTTTATTTGTGTGTGTGCAGTGATTTCACACTACACAATTTTAGTGCCAGTGCCATACCTCCATAGTTCTGCATGAACACAATAAACATTGGACTGGACCGCCTAACAAAGTCTGCTACTGCGTTTGAATTCGAACCCCACTTGTAATCATCTAGTAGTATACACAACTCGAAAGCCTATCATAAGGCTCGAATTCAATTGCAATTGCCAGACCTCGTTAGGAGCTCTAATGTTCAATGTTTTTATGCCGTGATTCTTGCCTTCAGACATATCATCACCGCCCCCAAATGCTAATTAAATCAACCCTATTTTCTTTAAACTCTAGTAATATAAACTGTTCATATCATATTTTAATTCAGAAAAAAATCCCCTTCAAAATGATATATAATACAATATGATGTGATGCCAATTGACAATTTGACTGTATTCCATATTCCTCAATTCAATTTTCCGCTCTGTCTTGTCATATGTTTAAATTATTTGCATGCTAATTAGAAAAGTAAAGAGTAAAAATGTCACAGACTTTTCTTCAAAACATTCGTTCCTTGGTGTTTCATTCAAGGCTTAGACTTCATCGAAAGTTTACGAGAAAAATGGGTTCTATAATTTCTTGTGGAAAAACGGGAAGTGTCACAATATCTAGCAGCAATCTTCCAGCAAATTTGCAAGGTAATTACGTTTGCATTTATTTTAAATGACCGACCGTAGGGAAACATGTTTGTGACTTTCCATCTATTGGAAATAAACCAATTGCACTACATTCACTATCCACATATAATAGAAAGTGACATTTCTTTTCAAGGTGATTATTTTTTATTTTTTACTCTTGGTCATTATTAAGTTTAAATATCCTTGGTTCCCTTTTCAAACATGTTTAATAATTTTAAGTCTCTGCCATACGATTTCGTATATGAATCTTTATCGTTTCTTTTTGACGAATTTTGAAAGTTACCATGTTCAGAGCAAAGGTCAGTCATTTTAAATTTCATTTTTGCCTGTTAACTTTTTTTGCCAAGATTAAGTCACCAGGATTAACATTCAAAGGATGACAAAAGGCCTTATGGGCCTATCAGAGGTCATCAGAGTCAATCAAAAAGCTTGAAAGAATCACCCATCACCCTTAAATACTGCAATCTATAGGATTGCATCCAGAATACTGCTTCTAAAGCATCACCAATTTCAAAGTTTGTCAAATAATAAAATGTATACATTTGGCCAATGTATATCTGTTTCCTATAATCTCTGCCTCTTAAAATTTTCGGTAAATATGTAGATTAGCGGCCCGGGCGAAAAATTTTTTTGTGTAAATATTATCGTTCACTCGTGTCGGAATATTCATGCGCGTTTGAGTCCTTTTCAAATTATTATTCTATAAACAATTAGGATTATATACGGGGGGGGCTGTGCCCCCCAGCCCCCCCAATTTAATGAAACTCAGGATCATCGTAGTGTAGTCCCCCCATTGTGTTTACCCCCACACAAGCCGTCAACTTAAATATACTCCAAAAACGTGAAACATTTTGGAACACGGACGAAATAGTACATCCCATCATTTGCGCTGATAATCTACATATTTACCAAATTTTCTTACTGTGTCCTCTTGTATTTATTCCAGAACTCTTTCACTTCCCTGCTCTAGAGTATTCTTGTTCCCATACTATTTTGTCGATTTCCTAATAAGTTTCACCCAACTGTCTCATTAACTGTTGTTTTACTACTTGTTCCTGAGGGTGAGCATAGTAAGTAGGGGAGGGGTATAGGCGGCATAGGCCCCCCCCCATATAGCAACCTATATGGGGTAAATATGAAGATCGGCAGCGCACCCGAAAAAGTTGAATTTTTTTTTTGCATGTATGTTTCATTCACCTGTGCATGCATATTCATGCGCCTTTTGGTTAAATAAAAACATTAAAAAAAATGTTAGAACATTATTCTATAAACAATTTTGCTTCTATACTGGGGGGGCTGGGCCCCCCAGACCTCCCCAAATAATTGAAACTCGGGATCATCGTAGCGGGGTCCCCCTGCACTGTTTAAACCCCCCATGAGCAGTCCCCTTGAATTTAATCCAAAAAGGTGAAGTATATTGGAACACGGAGAAATAGTTTACGTCCTATCATTTGCACTGCCAATCGTAATGTTTACCCTATAGTATGGCTCAAAATTGGCTTCCAGTAACCAAACTCGTATGAATAATCTTAAAATATAAATTAGCACACTAATGACTACCACAATTAATGTTTTATTGTGTTTGGTTACTCAAAACCAATTTCAAGGCTTACTGTGGATTGCTATATGGGGAGCTACACTCCCTCAGACCCCCCCCCTCCCCCACTTACTCTCAGGAAAAAGTAGTAAAACGAAAGTTAATGAGATTGGTGAAACATATTTGGAAATGGACAAAATATTATGGGAACAAAGAGTCTTACGACCTGGGTACAGATCGTAAGGTTTTGCTCAATCAAATTTATCTATCCCATAATTTTTTAAAAAGCTCAAAGCGTATCCAGGTAATTGTCAGATTACTGGTGCAGGATTTTGTTAGCAATTACTACTAGGGAATATTACTAGATTATTAAGAATAGTGGGGGGCACCCCCATAATTAAAAGGGGAAGGTATGGGGGCAAAGCTGCCATTTCAAAATTCCCTTAAAATGATGATATTAATACAATATGATGTGAATCCAAAATGTAAAAATCTTTAAAGAAATCAAGCTCTCTATTCAGTGACATTTTTTCATTTGGGATTTTTCGTTGTAATATATTTTAAGTCCAGGGAGATGGTTAACTTTGAGTGTTAGACACAATACTAAAGGAATTTTCAATTATTTTGAAAAGTTTCTCAGTATGGCTATTGCTTTGAATGAAGTGAGTATGCTTTTTGATATAAGCAGTGGGTATGTAGTTTGTGATTTTTGTGGTATTGAAAGAAGAGCAAATGTATCTGAATGGCCAGTGTGTTATGTGACTAGTGCAAAAGTGGCTTTGGTGGAGGAGATGATCGGCTGTGTGATGAGTGCAAGAGATTAAGTGAGTTGGTGAATGAAGTGAGAAGGGATGCGAGTATACGCATGAAGAATGTGGCCGGGACCAGGAGGGTTTATAGATAGGCCTAGACTAGGGACTGGAGAGAGAAGTGACTGATGTGAGTGAAGATGAATGGTGGGTGAATATGGATAGAATAGATAGGTTAGGACAGGTTAAGTCTATGAGTAAGAGGGACATGTATCCTGTTAGGTTGACTAACAGATTTGATGCCCTGAGAGAGGAAGAGGTTGAAAGTGATTTGTCTGTGGTTGTGGCAGAAAGTGAAATAAGTGGTTGTTTGAATGAGACCAGGAGGGAGGGTAATGCTAGGCCTAGGGGGTAACATAACATAACATAATTTAACGGATGACAAAAGCCACAAGGGCCTATCAAAGGTCATCCGTATCCATCAAATCCCACCCATATAATGCATCCATAAGATTTTGTCAGATCATGCAGCTACAATATACAATTTAACAATCCATAGGAATGTCCAACCATGCATCTACAATATATAATTTAAAGCCTCCATAGGAGTCTGTCAAAAATAAAATCAAAATCCCCCAAAATATACAATAAAAAGAAACTGCATCCACAGGAATGAGTCAAGAAACATATCCACATACCAAAAAGTAAGAAATTAACCCTCCATCCCCATATAATCATCCAATCTGCGCTTGAAAACATTCAAGTTTGGGCTGTCTACAGTCTCAGGTGGCAAACTATTCCAATAATCTACCACTCTGTTAGTGAAAAAATATTTTCTAACATCCAGTCTGCACCTCTGTTTTTTAATCTTTAAGTGGTGGCCTCTAGTTCTATTACTACCACTACTATTACTACTAGGAGAATGACTGAGGTGCTTGTGATGGGCGACTCTCATATTAGATACTTAGATACGAAGTTGAGTGCGAGCACATGGAAGAGAGTTTGTTTGCCTGGTGCTGGTGTAAATGATGTGTCTGAGAGATATGATATTCTGGGTGTGAGGGATCCAGTTGTGATTATGCATGTGGGAGTAAATGATGTAAAGGTGGGTTCATGTGAGTTACAATAGGTACAAAAGGATGAGTGAAAGGCGTTGTTTCAGGTATGCTTCAGAGATTAGATGTAGGGATGGAATGGTTGTCTTGTGCAATTGGACTGAATATGTGAAAGGCCTGTGTGAGAAGTCTGGATTAGTGTTTGTAATGGGTTTTATGGGAATAAGGCATTGCATGGACTCCATCTAAGCCGGGCTGGGGTTGATGTATTGTGGCAGGAGTTAGATAGCGTTGTTGGGTCTTTGCAGGCAGGAAACTAGTTACTAATAGTGATCAGAGAAATATAAGAGTACAAGGTGAGGCAGGGAAAGGAAAGAGATGCAGAGGAGATAGAGCAGAAGGTATACATTCTAAATTTAGCTATGAAATGAATTCAGTTGAGGATAAAGGACTTAGGTGTAGTAGTAGATAGGTCACTGAAGTTTTCAAAGCAGTGTATTGAGGCAAAAAATAGACCAAGTAGGGTGCTAGGATACATTAACAGGAATGTTAGTTACAAGAGTAAAGAAGTTATCCTTAAACTCTACAACTCGTATGTTAGGCTACATTTAGAGTACTGTATACAAGCATGGTCACCATATTTTAGACATGACATCAACCTGCTAGTGTCAGTACAAAGGAGGGCAACAAAATACCTTCCCTGAAGCACTTTTGACGGTACTAAATATGTTCTCATTTGAGAGACTGTGTAAGGGGATATGATTGAGCTTTTTTAAAATCTGTTCTGGGATGGATAAGTTGTATTTTAGCAAGTTATTTGAGTTGGAAGGTAGTAATAAGACTAGGGGTCACCATTTAAAAAAGAAAAAAGTGGTACATTACTGGAATGACAGTAGACAGTCCAAACTTGAATGTTTTCAAATGTAGATTATATGGCAAGGGGGGGGCTTATTCTGGAATCATTCATGTGGATGCAGTTATTTATTATTGTATATTATGATTGATTTGGATTTTGAAGAGTCTTGATAATGCCTTTTGTTTTTGACACATTCCTATGGATTGTTTAAATTGTATATTGTAGATGCATGATCTGACACAATCCTATGGATGCATTTTGTAGGTGGGTTTTGCTAGATGTGGATGACCTTTGATAGGCCCTTGTGGCTTTTGTCATCCGTGAAATTATTTTATACACTGCACAATTGAAACCATCCATATGGATGCATTTTGTGGGTGGATTTTGACAGATGCGGATGACCTTTGATAGGCCCTTGTGGCTTTTGTCATCCGTTAAATTATATTAATATGTGGGGACCATGCCTGTATACAAAACTCAAGATGTGGCTTAACATAAGTTATAAAGTTTGAGGATAACATAACATAACATAACATAACATAATTTAACGGATGACAAAAGCCACAAGGGCCTATCAAAGGTCATCCGTATCCATCAAATCCCACCCATATAAGAACATAAGAACATAAGAAAAGAAGGAGACTGCAAAAGACCATTCATGGCCTACACTTGGCAGCTCCTGTTCCAGTCAACACACAAAAGATTTCTTACCAGAGAAAAGTCATCAACATTGTCACCCTTAAGGAGTTCGTCAGATCTAATCTACAATATACATAAAATGCATCCAGAGGATTATGTCCATTCATGCAACCGCAAAATATAATCTCCCCACTCCTTAGAAAAATATATACATATGTACATAAAAAAAAGTCAGTTCCATCTAGGGTAACACTTCAGATTCGTGGCGCACGGCAGATGGCGCCGCTAGCCGGCTACAATCTTGGGCCACAGCACATCTCCTATGACGTCAGACGGTAGCGTCGGACGTGAACAATATCGGCGTAATATTTTTTGGTATATGAGTATATACTGGGGGGCTGCGCCCCCCAGACCCCCCCCAATTTCTTTCTCTTAATGAAGCCAAACACTATTTGCATTATTTTGTGACTTGATACATGGTTTAGAAAACCTCTGTGACCTATCAATTACTAATACTACATTCGTTTCATCCTTATCCTTTACTGAGTTTAGCCAATACCATCCACTTCATTGGTAAATTCTCTCTTCCCATGTGTTAATTGCTTCTCTTTTTTTTAGGTTAAAAATAATCTGCAAATAACTTGTGTAAGTCACTCTGCACCCTAAATTTGCCCTCGCTTCTCTTACAGATTGTGAATAATAATAGACCCAAAACAGATCCCTGAGATTTGAGAGATGTGTAGTTGTTTAAGGACTGTAAATTGGTGCTTAAGCTATGTTGCCACTTGTTTGGTTAGGGTTCTTTCAGTGTTGCTACCCTATCTATTTAAACAGCCGCGGGTGTTTTTGGTCCTTTCTGGCAAATGTTAAAAAAAATAGGTTGATCATGATTGTATAAAATAATAAATAATTCTTTAACTATTTGGGTTACTTTAAAAAAAAAAAAAAAACTTGAATTATTTTTTGTATATTTTGCTAAGCACTATATAGCAAATGGTCATTTTATCTAGTTTACAATTCTTGATAATTTCAGATAAAAGGAGTACAAGCCACCAATCAGGAGAGTCTGATGTAGTGGAAAAGGTTGTTTGCTCAGAGTTGGACCTACCAAGTGAAGGGTAAGGGAAGTTTTTCAGGGTTTGTTTACACCGCTCCTTTCCTTTCTTAGCAAAATGTTGGATAAGATTTCCCCCTTCTTCCTGTATTTACACCTTAACCCACCGTATTGATAACCTTCTCCACTCTTAAGGAATGGCTCATATCATGAACAGTAGTGGCGAAGGGAGAGACTAAAAAGCAATCAATTTTTTTTATATTTCTAGCTAAATGTTTGTATTAGTGAAAGACATTTTTTTAGTTTTAATTTTTAAAAAAGTGGGTATGCTAGACAACCTTAATGATTTTTTAAAAGGGAAGGGCATATAAAAGCATTATTTGGGACTCATATGTAAAACTTAAAGTGGGAAAATTGAATATGCCTACATAGCAAAAAATAAAAATAAGACTATATTTGGTCCTAAAGCTCTTTTATCCTGGGTGCAATTTTCTGGTGGCAATAGAAATATCATCAATATAATGACTTAATTAATTCAATGTTTTATATTGAACTTTAGGTCCCCACGGAGATGGGCATTTTAATTTCTTGGTTAGATGACATAAATCTAATCTCTGGTCTCTTCTCACTTCCAGGTTAAAGTCCTGCGAGTTAGATGGCGTTAAAATCTTGCTTGCTAAATCTGGAGGCATTGTGCATGCACTTGGATCAAAGTGTACTCATTATAACCTGCCTTTAGAAAATGGTTCACTCTGTAATGGAAGACTAAGATGCCCTTTTCATGGGGCTTGTTTCAGTATAGAGACAGGTTGGTATTTAATGGATATATTACATACTGTTCCAACTTGACGCCGTAAGGGGCGTGTTGATTTGCCTACCTGGCTGCCATGCTGATGGGACTCGGCACCCTGTCCAGCCCCAGCCTAGCCTCTTCTTTCAGACAGCCTGTGTTTCTCCCTTACAACCTCTTCCACAACTTTCTCTGGTCGCCCTCTATTTTCAGGGTAGATGCTGACCTCGGCCAACTATCCTGGACCGGGGTTGAGTGGGGAGGGGACAATGATTCCTAATCCCTGAGCTCCAGTTTGGGATGGTGGGTTTTTAACAACCTGCTTCATCCCCACCCATACCTTCCTCACATTCCCTTTCCTTCCCACTTCACTTCACCTGCCTCTGCCAGCCCCATACGCACCCCTTGCAGCGCAGGCTACTGCAAGGGGTGATTACCGTCTGCACCCCATGAAAATAATAGGGTCACCATGCCCAATGATGAAAATTTTAAAAATCTCCCCTTAATTTCCCTCAGTCCATCATCGGAGCTGCCCTCCCACAGCTCCACTGAAAATTGGAGGTCCCACCTCCCTCATGTGCTTTCATAAGGGAACCTCCAAAACTTGCGACCTGAGAGGAGGCTTACTCCTCTCCATTACCTATGGGTGCAGGTGGCTCCCCCTCACCACCTTCTTTGGAGACCGGATTGTGATTTATAGCAACTCACAAAGTGCCGCGAGTGCTATCGGAGCATTGGAATTTCCACATCTCCTGGTTTGTGATATCCGTGACACCACGGTTTTGGTGAGCTGTGTGGATTATTATCTTCTGTTGGGTTCCTGGACATGTAGGAATTGTGGGGAATGAGTGCACCTTTTTTTATTTTTAGGGTTTTTTTTGTTGGGGGGGAGGTGCATGCTCTTTTAAAGTAGCCTAATACTAGGCGGTGGTGAGTATGGCAACTTATGCCCAACGCAGTCGCCAGATGAGCTCTTGAAAAAAAAAGAAGAAAATGTTTAAACTCTAAAAGTTTAGATTAATCTAGGTCATCACAAATAAGAAACCAGTAAGTAATCTGATGGTCAGGAACTGATCAGCCTAGTTTTTAATGATCAATCCTTTTTATACAAAATATTTTGGCAATTTTGGTTTCCTTCAGTCTTAAATTTTCAAATTTATTTCTGTACCATTTTATAATTTTCATTTTTCTAAATCAACAAACATGTCATTGGTGCATTCCGCCATGTTGATTTAGAAAAATGAAAAATATTAAACAATGAAGAAATAAATTCAAAAATTTAAAATTGTGTAGCCTATTATATTGGGTACTGGAGGAGCTGCACATCCTTTGAGCCAGAGGGGAAAATTAGGAAAACCCCATCACTTGGGTTGACTTGAACACACCAATAGTGTCTGGGGAACTTGTTGGTGCACTTGCTCCTTGCTCCCTTCCTGTTCTACTTTTTATATATATATATATATACACACACACACACATACCAGGCAATGGCTTCGCTACTAAAATTAAAATTTAGAATCTAAAAAAGTAGCCATGGTTAAATTTTTGAATTTTCTGAACTTTGCTAATTATAATGATTTTAAAAAGCAACTCTAAACTAAATTTTCCTTCTTTCAAAATATCACTTTGATAAAATAGTTATAGAAGAAGATATATCAAGATAAATTTTCTGAACTTCACCATTTGTAATTCTTTGGGTTTTAAAAATATTCACAAAATTTTGATACTTGTATTTATTTCTGAACTTCACCATTTTGATTTTTTGATATTATAAAAGAATTATTAGAAATAACTTTGATAAAAAACATAAGTCTTAACCAAACTAAGATGAAATTATTATTCAAATAATAAAAAAAATCACCTTAAATTATAGTTAGTGGTGGTGATGAGGATTACTATTCCGACTATTCCATAAACCTTTTGTCTGCCTGCACTTGTTACAAGAAGTAGTTGTGTGTGCCCAGACTGAGTGCAAACTAGGAATTTCCCATCACTGGGTTGACTTGATCTCTGGCAGGGCCTTTGGAAGTTGGTGCTCTTCATCCGTGCTCCCTCTCAGCACTACTATTTTCTAAAACTATTCCCCTCAACCTTTTGTCTACCTGTAAGAAAGTTGGTGTATCTCCGGGCGACACCAACTGTGCGACTGAAACTAGGAGGAGAAACATGACCTCCAATTCCCAGTGTGCTTTAGGGAGCTACCCTCCTTTGTACTTGGAGGAGCAGGACATCCTCAGTGCCTGCAAGGAATCTCTACTCTAGGTTCATGTCTAGGGGAAGCTAGTTTGGGCCATTTCCACTACTACATCTTCATCCTCTTTCATCAGCCCCTTCATATACTGCCTGTTCGGAAATTTCTCTGACTCCTCTTCCAAAGGATGTTGGGAGTAGTGACTAAAACCTCTCTCATGTCATTGGTGGGTTTTGGTCTGTGGTGATTAATTGCATATAATCCCCATACTTGACCTTTTGTTCTAAGTATGGCTGCCTCAGGCAGGGGCAGTGAATTTTCACATTATAGCCATGAAAGGCTGTCTCCCTCAATTCTTCACTTAATCTTGGTGTAGGAGGCCAGTGTTTCACTCTTCCTCATACTGACTACATGACTGGAATCAGGTCAGCCCTCCAGAATGCCTTCCAAAGAAAATGAGAGATGGCTGGTAGGAACCTAAAGTTGCATGCCATCATGCTGTGACTGTTCTTGTGTGTGAAATGGCTTAATACTATTTACCTATTTTATGGCTTTGGAATTGCTGTATGCAAACAGTTGTCAAGTGATGTAACTTTATTAAAAAAATTGCAATGTTTCATTGTTTCTTTCTTATTTCCAGTTCCTCACTCTGCTTTTCCCCATTTTCTCTGAAATCAACTTAAGATTTATTTTGAAATTTGCATATTAAATTTTGTGTGTCATTTTTGCTTAATTGTTTCATAATTTTTCCTGCAAACTTTTTTTTTCTCTCCCTCAGGTGACATTGAGGACTTTCCTGGGCGAGATAGTCTGCCCAAATTTGATGTGACCATTGCTAATGGGGAAGTGAAAGTAAGGGCCAGAAAATCTCTGCTCATTGCTGGAAAGAGGGTCAAAGAGATGGTGAAACGTGACCCTGAGAATCCACAAACTTTTGTCATTGTGGGAGCTGGTGAGCAACGTTTTGTTTTAATGGAAATCAGTAGCAGTTGGGGCTAGGTTTTGTTGGCAAATTTTTTGCCACTTAATTCACTCACTGTGGCTTCTCTCTGTGGGGCCCTACAGTTTTATGCAAATTCTGAACTATGGATTGTTAAATCGCAGCCACTGTAAATTTGATGCAAATTATGATGGCATCCGGTAATTAAATGTACTCAATTTAGCTTAACTTATGGCATCAAGAATTAAAGGTAGATGAGGCAGCCAGAATGACCCTACTGGGCATCTCTCCCCTTCCATTCCCTCAATTCCCATGACCCAGTTTGTTGGAATTCCCCAGGAAAGGCTTTCATCCCCTGAAGGAGTAATCTCCCTTTACTTATTCCCCTCCCACATACTCGCTTTCTCTAATTTCAGCACTTTTCATTTAAACATTTCTGGAGATGCCCTAGTTTTTGTTTTTCTTTTTGAATGTTAAAAAATTTTACCATACATTTTTTACCCCTCATTGTATATTGAATGGCATATAGTAGTATGGAATTGGCACAATTTCTTTCCTCTGCTACTTCTCTCCAATGTATGGAACAACAATTTTAGGGGCACTATTTTTGAAGCTGCCATTTGTAGTAAACCTGTGACTTGAAGTCTCATCAAGGATTATAAGGCGACTATGATGCTGGTATTAAGGGATGAATGAACCAAACTATTCCAATGGGCAGGGAAATGGAATTTAGCATGAGCACTTGTAGTGTGATTAGGATAGGTAAGTGTTATCCACTAAATAATAAATTGAATGGGGCAGTTTTAGAAAGGTCAGAATGCATAAGAATTAAGTGTCTTTGTAAGTTCTGACACACGACCTAGAAAGTGTCCTTAAGTGCTAGGATTAGAGCTAATAGGATATTAGGGTTTATTGGGAGGAGCATGGGAAATAGGAGTGCTGATGTCATTCTGTAACTCTACCTGTTATTAGATGAGCCTCATCTTGACTCTCCTGTGCAATTTTGGTCACCATATTATAGGATGGATATTGGTTAGCTAGAGTTTGCAAAGAAGGACAACTAAGAGGATTCATGGGGTTGAGGAGCTTACCTTATGGTAAAAAGCTTGGGAGACTAAATCTAGATAAATTAGAAAGTGGAAGAGTTTGAGGGGACTTGATGATTGATGTCTTCAAGTGGGTAAAAGGTAGTAATAGCGGAGGCATAATTTAAGTTCCCATTTTTAATAATGCACAGCAATAGGTTTAAGCTGGTCAAGTTTTAGGTTTAGGGAAGAGATTGGAATGAATGGAATAGGCTCGGTATTCATGCGATAGAAGCATCCTTCCTGTATAGTTTTAAGAATAGATTGGATAGATACATGGATAAAGATGCTAGGTGGGACTGAACTGGGTAATGGGACAAGAGATGCCTCTTGTATGTTATTGATTAGCCTTTAGCAGACTCTTATTTTCTTTTTTATGCTAATTTGTAGATCCCCGCTGAGATGGGCACATTTGGACCTATTAATATGAAAGGGGGAGTTTTTCACTATTCGTCCACGATTTTTTTCTTTCACATTTGGTGTGGTTAGATGCTGGATCAAGTATATGGGTTTCCTTCAGGGTGGCTGCCATACACTAGATATTTTGTCAAGGATCACTCCACATTAAACTCTTGGATGCCACTGAGAAAGAAGACTCGTTTTAAATGCAGATCACTGCTAACGCCCCTGGCATTTTTTTTTCCTTTATACCTTTAACCCCCCATCTTAATACTTTCATACTCTGACAAATTACTTTTGATTATCTCTCTAATTGCTTCACTGTCTATAAATGACGTGACAAACCCTACAAACTAGATGTTCTTTACTTTCACTCTTCCATTCCATCATCACATTATTGCAGCTCGATATATAATTATACTTTTTGGACTAGTACCATTGAGGTTGCTAAGGTATCCCTCAGTGCTACTAAGATATAGAAATGTCTGTGAAGCCAGATTCTAAGCTGGCATTAGGTTTAGTTGGTAATTTAATCTTCTAAATGAAGTTACTGTAAGGTGAAAAATGTGTGTAGCTTCAATGGTAGTAATGTTTGTCTCTGCAGGTGCTGCTGGATCTTCTTGTGCTGAGACTCTGCGTCAAGAGGGATTTTCAGGTCGAGTCCTTGTGCTGGGTAGCGAGGCAGCAGCACCCTATGACCGTCCAAAACTGTCTAAGGCAATGCATCTGAGTGTCGAGGCCATTTCCTTGAGGAATCCTGCTTTTTATGAGGTTTGACTTTTGTACTTTGCCTTGTCTCCCACCAATAGGACCTGCCTCCATGGGTTAATGAATTGTGCACCTTCAGTCTAGTGTTGCTAGCAGTCTACTTTCCCTAACCTCCCCACTCTGAACAGTACGTTCCATACAGATTAGAATTTCTATATTTCTATCACCTTTTCCATAACTTTTACCAAAGAATACCGAAGGTTTCCAAAATTGGTGTTCGATAACCTACATGTATAAAAAATGTATGTGTAAAGCTTATGTGAATTTAACTTGCAAAATTGGTGTATAATAACTGTAGTGATTTGTTACAGTTATTCCAAAAATTGTATAGACTTGCATCCAAGTGTTGCTTTGCCATAATTTAGGTCTTAAGCCACTTGCATCTCTTTAAATGTGTAAAATACAGCGCCTGCTCTCCTTGGAGGTAATATCCCTGTCTTTGATGCCAATGTGATTGTGATATCTGACCTCTTCTTTGCTGGTCGTATTCTACATCTTCCCTTGTTGTAATGTCTTTCTCTTTCCAGTCAATTAAAGTAAAATGTTGCAGGCAGTTGCTTAAACCTCCCATCAGTCATGACAATAACCTGCCTAGAATGAAAATTCTCAGCCAATAATTAATTTACTAAAAATTAAAAATTGTCCAAATGATCTTAATGATGGCTGAAACAAATTTGAATATAATGATTAAATTATCAGGGGAAAACATTTGTACAAGCTATGGGTAAACATTTTGTGTGTGGGGGGGGGGAGGGGCTTTATTCTCAATGATGCTTTGACATCTGCCATATAAAACAACTAGTTGTTGACACTTGCGCAATAATCTTGCTCCATTCATTTTAAAGAATTTGCAAGTTCTTTAACCGTTTTCAGATTCCTCGCTTTAGACATCTGTTTCTTTCAAACATTTTCAATGGGATTCAGGTCTGGACTCTGTGCAGGTCAGTTCATAACTGATCTGCTCCTTGTCCAGGATGCTCTTCAACTTGGCTAGCCTATTAGACCTAGCTCAAAACTATGCAGACTATATGCTGGTTGGATGTTTTACAGGGTTGAGACTTTCGTATTGATTTTTCCTCTAAAATCTTACTTCTGCTCTTGATGTGACTATTGACAATGGGGAAGTGAAGGTAAGGGCCACAAAATCTCCACTCATTGCTGGCAAGGGGGTCGAACCCTTCACTCTGTTTATCAATTACAGTAAAAAAAAAAACCTTTCATCTGCTCTCCCTAATAAATCTGACATTGGATATGAACAAATTGAACTTAGATTTGCTATTTAACTGGACTTAGCTTCATTGGTCATATGTCCAGGCATCCCAGCAAGGAACCTTTGGAACCTTTCTGCTTTTTCTAACCATATACTTTATTAATTTATAAACAAATTGTTTAATTTTCATCTTTTTTAGAATAGATACCTACATTCTTAGGTACATGAATTCTTTATAAAGTAGTAGAGTGCCATATGGCAAGGATTTCCTACTTATACTTCTTCTTCTATCATTTTCTAATCTGCTTTTTTTTTCTTTTTATTTTGCTTAGCTGTCTATCCCACATCTATTGGTATCTTTTTATCTTGCTTTGAAGAAAACCACAATTAGTGGTTAACATTTCAAGTAAACTATACCTTCTACAAATCAATTTTTCATAGTTCATATGATAATGAACCATTACATTTTTATTTATTAATAATTAAATAAAGCTTCTTTATTTTCAGATACTAAATATTATTTATAAACTAACCCTAAAAAGTTGAGCTTATTAAACCATGTCATCAAATAAAAGGAAATTTAAATTTAACCCCATGTGGCTTGAAAAACAGGATCACAACAATGAATTAGTTAAGAACTGGTCTGAAAAAAAGTTATTATATGTATCATTAATATAGAGAAAAAAAAGGATTACAGGGATTGTATAAGCATGCCAAAAACTGAAATACGTTAAGAATTTTCACCCATGCAAGGACAAGTCAGGCTGTTATTGGAAATAGCACTAATGTAATTTCAAGCCCACTTAAAGTGGCCTCAAAAAGAGAGGATGCTACGAGAGCAGAACTAATTTGGATGCTCAAGAGTGTCCAGTAATTTTTCTCTGAATTCCAATGATGACATTTGCAGAAACCTTTCGTGCAATGTTTCCAGGGTAAATTCTACAAGATTTTTTCTCTTGGAGCAACCAAGTCTGGCTATATTCTCACAGAAGCTCTTGGACCATGCTTCAAAGATTTAATTTTAGAAGATATAGGTGACTCCTTCTATGGATTATCATATGATGAAACCACCAGCAACGATCAAAAAGAACTTGGTAATGGTCAGATATTGGTCCAAAAAGTTAAATGAAATTGCTGCATTTCATTTGCAAACCATATTTTTAGGCCATACAACAGGCCAGAAGATTGCAGATGCCATAATTTCTGTCTTGGATACAATCAATTTGAAATTAGACAAACTTGTATGCCTTTTTAGTGATGGTCCCAATGTTAATAAAAAAGGCATTTCAAATTATTAATGAAAATGTTGAAGCCATTCCAAGCAAGCCTTTATTAAACATTGGGACATGTCAACAGCACATAGTACACACGTCATTTTTTAAAGGGCTAAATAGCCTAGATAATGACATCAATTTTCTGGGCAAACATTTACAGATTTTTTAAAGGATGACCTGCAAGAAAAGATTTAAAAGAAATTCAAGAAAAACTTTCCTACCCTGTGAAAAAATGCTAAAACATGTTGACAGTAGATGGTTGACTTTAGGAAAATCTGTCAGCAGAATACTTGAACAATGGGAGGTTTTGTTGGAATATTTTATTATGTACCAAAATGTTCTTCATCTCTTCATTCAAATTTTTATTACAAAGCAATTGTTCAGATTTTGAAAAAAGAAACTTTACGAGTTGAATTATACTGAATAAAATCAGTAGTTAAAATTTTTGAAATTTGGTGTGGGTAAAAAGCTATAGTATGGAAAAAAATGATAGTTTGAGAGTACAAATGGGTATAAAGGAGGGACAAGTGTGTATGGTATTGTTGCTGTGCACTAATATCAATTTAGGGTAAGAGAGGCTGTTTTTTATACTAGGTACCTATTAAAAGATCAATAGTTATGTGTTCATACACTCTACTTTGTGAAGAAGATTGCATTTTTTTTAATGCCATTTTACATTAAGGTTAGTCTGAGTTCAGTTCAAGTGAGCACTTTTGGATGGAGGTAGAAATGGATCTCACAGCCATTGAATATTTATGAAAGGTTTATGTCCTTTTCATCCGCCTTTTTTTGCCCAATTTTCTCTTTACATCTCCCTCCTTACCTGCTCAGTGAACATGGCTCCTGTTTAATTACCTTTAAAAAAGTCTGGCTTGTGTGAAGAACTGGGTGGTGTAGTGAGTCTTATGAAGGAAGTGATCTAAGTTAGTGGATAGCTTTTAGGATAGTTTTAGTTTGTCCTGCAATATTTGGGTAAATAATGAATTTACCTCTTCATCCTCTGTTTGAGGTTAACCCTGGAGTGGTAAGACAAAATGCGACTCTTTGCAGAATGCGGACATTGAACTTAAACTGGACTCTCCTGTGTCAAAAGTGGACACCACCTTGAAAACTCTCTCCACTGCATCTGGTGAAGAGTTCTCCTTCACTAAACTGTTCATAGCTACTGGCGTGCGGTAAGAGGTGATTTCTTTGTGTGAAAAGTGGTTATGTTAGGGAGTGAGGGTGGTCTAGGGGTTAATTTTGAAGTGCCTTCCACGTAATAAGTATTTACACGTAAATTATTTTATATTGGGATGCCACAGCTTCTTCTAGATTTGATAGCAATATAGATGTCACTATCATAAGAAGGTTGAAAACCACTGGTCTAATGTGTGAGAGATGCTTAGTCTTGGTGTCTGTCACCTTTGCACAAGTTGGATGGGTGGGGGGGGGGTAATTATCTAGGATGTATTGTGAATGATAGTGATACAGATGAAGCATTGACAACAAAGTTTTGAGTGTTAAAGTCTAAGTGGGAACAAACTGTTAGTGAATGCTATTTGGACTGGAATGTGATGGCAAGCTGCACAAGAGTATACTGTTGCCAGCATTGGTGTATGGAAGTGAGACTGGTATGGAACAAGGCAAGAACTAGAACAGGGCAACTGGAATAATTTGAGAGGAATATTTGGTGTGAGCAAGGTAGATAGAATGAGGAACTGCTCTCTCTGGGCTTGTGGCCACTAGCCTGTGTTGCGATAAAGCTAAAGATAGGCTCAACAAATACCTTCCATAGTGACTTCTCGCCTCAGTAATAGAGCTCTTATATTTTTTTTTATTGTGAGAGTTCTATTATTAAACCCACGCTATTTAAGAATTAAGAAGAAATGTGGTAGTGTTATGATGCTGTGTGGAAATAACTTTTGAAGAGAATGAGTGACAGGGTATGCATGCAGAGGGTTGGAAGGGTTGATTATGTGAATATTGACCGAGGCGGGAGTTAATGATTTTGTCTGATTGGTGTATGGAAGAGGTTCGTGAGAGGGCATGCTTCATGCCTTCTCCCCTCAGCTGAACCCTGGGTGTATTTATGAAAATATATATGGATGTGTTTGTCTGATAGGACATAAAGGTATGGAGGTGATTGTGTTTTTATTGGCATCAATCCCTACTGGCCCCAGTTTTCAAAAGCAGTTGATAATGAAGATGTAAGAGATGTACTATGGTGCAAAATTTAGTTTGCATGGTTGTCATTCCCCATAGACCTAAAGATTAAATTTCTACAGGTATTTATAATCCTCAAAGCCGCTAAAAATGGATGTAAGCACCCCTCTAAATAATTGTGAGGGGGCGGGGATTAAATTCTACTCTTAGTCAGTTGTGTATCATACAAGATTACTAAAGGTGTGTGGCGACTCGCAACCTTTTAAGGTATGTCCCACAATATTCACCAAAAATAGAAAAGAGATGCATTTCCCTCCATTTTTTAATGGATCCTTGACCAATCTGGCTCTTTACTGAGGAGGAATCCAGTCATAACTGCTCTTGATCTGGGCCATCACTCAATCCTCCTACTTTATTATCCTTCTTTTGGTATTGGAGTAACTTGTAGCTTTGTCCTTAAGCCTGCTAATCGTACAAGTTTGGCTTTGGTCAAAAGTGTCTATCTAGGGGAAAGATGCCTCTCGCACCCAAATGGACATAAAACTTCTCGACTTGTTTTCCTTATGAGAACTCTGCTCTTAATATCCTTCCCACGCAAGGGGGTTTAAGTACCATTGAATGAGGTGGTGGTGGGTTTCTAACTTGTCCTCGAGCTTTATACTATCCGTCAAGTTTCAGCATTTAGAGAAGAGGTTTAATCTTCAGCTATGACCCATCCCGGTGAAAACTGCTTAGGTTAAATGAAGTTGCATTGGGATTATTAAACGCCCAGTGGGTGTCTTGATTTCAGTCGGCTACGTTTTAGTAATCTGTGCTTCAGATCCTAAATTAAACTTTAGGTCAGCAGTGAAAGTACCTTCATTGGTTACACCAGTTTCCTTTTCCCTTTCTTCATTCACTTTTTTAGTCCCTCAACTCGTAACTTTGGACACTAATACCTTGGGGGGTTTTTTATACTTGGTTATCTTCTGTCGGGTTGCCTCTGTGTGGCAGGAGAAATACCCATGCCCTCCTATGGTGCTTGTTTTAAAACCCAACTATGCCTGGGGAAGGGATCCATGGCCTGATACCACCACCCCCGAAGCTTTACCTAAGGAGCGGAATATGTAATATTGAGAGTCGGGCTGTCAGGTTTGCATGAAAGGGATTTGTGAGGCGGAGGGCGGGAGTGTAAGGGCCTTGTGCCTAGGGGTATACCCTGACTGGATGAAATGCTGTTGCACAGTTCAGTTTTAGTAGTGAGCCCACCCTTTGTTCCAGTGCCCGTGCTTTGTCTGTGCCTGGCAGTGACTTGAAGGGGGTGTTCGTGCTGCAGACGTTTTCGGATGCTCACGCCATTGTCCATTGGGCTAAGGGAAAGAAAGTGGTCATAATTGGGTCTTCATTTATTGGTAAGTGGCTCCTTTCTATGGAGCTCTCTAGTAGGGTTGGTGTGGGTACTTTTTTTAAAGCTAGTTCCATTCGAACTAAGTTTCCAAGTCCGTCTTCTCCTGATTCTGACAAAAGTTGTCTATTAGGCGACAACAAAGGGTTAATCTATCCAATGCATTCTCTGTCTGGCCTTTGAAAAGTGACCCGCGTTTTAGGCATGGAAGCTGCTGCCTACTTGTCCACGGAAGAAAGATGCGAGTCTGTGACCGTAATTGGGCGTCAGTCGGTCCCCTTCCTGCGCACCCTTGGCTCCGATGTGGGCCTCAGGATACAAACCTTGTTTGAGCAGAAAGGAGTAGCTTTCATAAACAACGCCGATGTCACGAAAGTAGAAGGAGAAGAAATGGTTGAAAAAGTAAGGTCCCTGTATTTTTACCTTCCATCTTTAGCTGTAAGTTTTTTCCACAAGGTGCGGTGGATGAGGGTCAAGGCCACTTAAAACTACCCACCTACCTCCTCTTTGTGCCCTATCATGTATTTCTTCAATCATATTTTCCAGCCCAAATTTGTCCTTCATATTGATTTGGTGGTACGAGCTTTAGCATCTTCGAAGAGTTTAGCCCTGGGCAGAAGTCCTCTAGCACCCCTCCCCCAACATGCACATCTTCATCACTTTCCCTTCGGTTAGACCCTTTGCTTTCAAGCACATTCACTTTAAAATTTCTCGCCTTTAAATTCTTGGTAGATCTCTGGAGATAGGTGTCCTAAATGTGGATTTGCGTATCTGCTACCTGATAACCGTTTGTTTCTTGCCTCGATTGTTCAGTATGCTCTGTGGATGCACATCCTGATTTTGGATGAGAGGTGGTCAATGACCTTTATGGTAGTGACCACTTTCCCATTCAACTGCCCCCTGAAAAACTTGCTCGGCGGTGCTTGGAATGAGCGCCGTGGTCCTCATTTCAGAAAAAGACTTCCTCTATCTTAGTCGAGGAGTCTAGGTCGGTAGATGAGGCCGTAGAGTTCTTACCTGGTAACCTCGTCGCCGTGGGCCTAACTGGTGTTCCTAGAGCGTCTGGTCATTTTGGCCCCCGTCCGCTTCCTTGGTCGGCCGAGGGTGAGATCGCTCTAAGGAAGAATTAGGGCTAGGTTCCGGTATATTTCGAAGCGCGCCTGCCTCTCATCTTGGTTATGCATTTCTTCAGACACACTCGTGCGGAGGTGTCAGGAGTCAAAAGGATTGGTGAGTTCTCGCATGACTGCACCCCCTCCTGTTCCCCAGTAGAACGTAAGGCAATCTTAGACAGAGTCGATACCGTCTTTCGCGAATGCTTTCTCCGCATTCTCTAGAGAGACTAGAGTTTATCTTTAGGGGAGAGAACCCTCCAACGACGGGTTTACGTTGAACGAGTTGGGTTCCATTTTCGCTTCATGCGCGGACACCGCCCATGGTCCAGACGGTCCCGTATGGCATTCTTAGACACCTAGGTGGATGATTAATGGCAGTTTTGTTGGATCTGTCCAACAAGATCTCGACAGAGGGTATCCTCCCAGGCTTCAGGTGAATAGTTACAGTGCCACTTTTTCGCAAACGGGGGAGAGCTCATCAACCCCGGCCATTTTCTGCACAATTTCTCTAACCTCCGTATGAAAGTTTATGTAGAAATTGGGAAATGTTAGATTAACCATTTCCTGGAGAGCGGAGGTCGCCCGTCTTTAGCCCATTGCGGCTTCCGCAAGTTCCACTCCTTGCCAGATGCTTGGCTCTGACTGGTAAATGTTATCTGCGAGGCTTCCTTTGTAAATGTCACTACGCAACAGTATTTTCGATCTGGAGAAGGCCTATAATTCTGCATGGCGATACAGTATCATGGAGACTCTCCCCACGATGGGGGTGAGGGGACGCCTCCCAATCTTTATATCTGAATTTTTGCGAGATCGTAGATTCCGCGTACCGGTTGGGGTGGCCTTCTGCCCAGCGGGGCAGGAAGAGGCCGTCTCGCATGGAAGTCTCCTCAGTGTCGCACTCTTTTCCTCGAGTATCACCTCTGTGCTACCGGTAGATATCCAACCTCTGCTCTACGTAAACACCTTTCGATCTCGTGCAGCCCAGATGTCAGAGACTAGAGCTTAGGCTCTCAAAACAATTAAACCGAAGCTTTAGCTATGCCGCATTGCACAGCTTTGTTTTCTTTGTCCAAGATTAAAGGGATGAAATTCTGCCTCCATCCTCTGCTCTACCCTGACCCAGAATGTCCTCTAAACGGGTCTCTTGGAAGCGGTGGATTCACAGTTTCCTTTGTTGTTATTGACCGACGCCTCTCTTTGGAGGCTCATATTCGCGCAACCTATAGGGTCTTGTACTTGCGCCATGGACGTTGTTCGTTCTGTGACCCTCATTACTTGGTGTGCTGATAGGGCTACTTCCTTACTTTCCTTTGTTCGTTTTAAGCTTCAGTACAGATTTGAGTATTGCAGAAGGTGAGTTTGATATACCACACCACTCTGTCGACCGGTGCCTTCCGCATGTCTCGCATTGAGAGCCTACTTGTCTATGCAGGATGGATGTCACTCACTCTGCGTCGTGCACAGGGCATTATACGCTTTTACGCACAGGCCCGATTGCTCTCACTGCATCTTAGGCCGACCTCTACGGTGTATATGCCGCCGAGAGAGACTACTGTAAGCCCTTTGAGTTTAGGGCTATGAAACTCTTTAGGAGCTCGGTGTAGCTCTCCGGCCTGTGGCGCCTCTCCTTCCCAGGCCACCATGGAATGTACCGGCTTTGACTATTCGTTGCCATGCCTCTGCTCCCAAATCTTCCACAGGGCTGGGCGTATTACGTTTAAGCTTTTTGGAGCACACTTCGTGTCACGCTGGATCAGTGTTGGTGTACATGAATGGCTCAAAGCTCCAGGAGAAGCTAGGCTTCCACACACTATACACTATACCCTCTGTTTGAAGTAACCGGGGCTCTACCAGGCGCTGCCCCGTCTGGTTGCAATTCATCTCTCAATACAGGAGATAACTCGTCGGCCACAGTTCGGATACCGTATTGTGATGTTTAGCGACTCAAAGCACCCCGACTTTTCCAGGCATTGGAATCCTTCATTTCCTGGTTCTCTGTATTCGTAAAGCCATGTTGCCGCAAGCCGGATGGATGTAGAGATTATCTTCTACCGAGTTCCTGCACATATGGGAATTGCGGGGAATGAAGGCGCCAAAGTTGGCAACGAGTGAGCGACCAGACAAGCCTTTCCCTCTTCCTCACACCGATTACATGGCAGGATTATGGGCAGCTTGGCAAAGAAGATGGGAACCTAAAGTTGCCTGCCATTGCGCCGCGTCAGTTCCCATGGACCTACCACAAAGTATTGCGATGGCTTCGGGTCGCTTTCTGTCATCTTCCAATTGGGTACACTCGCGGGATGCAACGCCATTGAATGGAGCGCTCCCTTCCATCTTATTGGTACGACCTAGTTTTCCCCAGGACTGTTCCGTACATTTTTGTTGAATGTCCCAGTCTGGGTGATCTTCGCACTTTACCTCTCCCGGTAGTGGGATGAGCGAGTTCGTGCACACAGACTCGTGGATTATTTGACTTTTTGGAAGAAGCTGGCTTCATCCATTTTATTTGATGCTTTGCTGTTGGTCGCGCATGATCCTGCGTCGGAGAGGGGCCTTGCCTTCCCTGACACCAGAGCGTGCTTCCTCCTCCTCATCCTTTCCTTTGTTCTGTTATTTTTTGCGGTTTTTTTGTTTTTCTTTGAGGAATTTAAATTAGCCTAGCACTAGGCTGAAATTTTAATTGTGGTGACTTGTGTAGTTCTTGCATTCACTTTCTCCCATACAATGCTACTCACAAAAGTTCTTTCCTTCTTGCACTGTTCCATTTTTAAAGGCCCTTCAGCACAACCACCAGATCTATTCTATTACAAGTTCAGTGGTTCTGCTTTCATTGGGTGTCACCTCGAATTTCACAGCCAACACTAAATTTCCATCTTTGTCTTATGATTTTAGGTAGCCATAACAGTACCCGGATTATCCCTGGAATCCTCTGCACCCTGTTCTCATCCGGATAAATCCACTTCATTGATTGGGTCATATATCCTAGTTTTAGACTCATCTTGCTACTTTCCAAGTTGGGGGACTACCTGATTGCCTTGGTATCCTGGTTCAGTATGAGACTCCTGGCCTTGGTCGAATAGTCCTCGTTTGAGATTGGAATACGTGAGTTGGATCATTCTTCATCGCCATTATTGGCCAAGGTGTGTAATAGGTGGGTTACGTGAGCCTTTTACCGGTAAATTTAAGGCTGATTTGTAAAATCTTTCATCAGGTTCGAGTCTCACTCCGTCTTGCGATTGACTGTTGGTTCACACACAAGGGTTAATTTTTTTTCCACCTCCACCACAATAATATAAATTTAATGGCACTCATCCCCTATGACGGGTCAATGGCACGGGGGTTAGGGGTTATGTTTTTACGTTGATGCCCACCTACCCCGCTTAATTGTGCGAGAGGGTGATTAGGATAAAACCTACTAAATATTTCATCCCGCAGGTTATCGTTAATGACGAAATTGAAGTTCCGGCAGACATGGTAATCGCCGGTATCGGAACTGAGCCCTCGACCGAATGCCTGGCCACTAGTGACGTCATTATGGATAGTCGCGGGTTTGTGCCGGTGGACGAGGTAATTGATGGTGCCGTTTTAGTCTGGATTTCGATAGCTCCTGTTTTTTTCGGGGGTTGTGCGCGCGCCGGAAGTTTGTTAAGTTGGGGAGAACTTATGGTTTGTTTTTACCACCAGTCCGCACTGTCTGACTATTTTGGTATCCATGATTCGATGAGGGATCCGAATCTATGTCGCTACATGATAGCGGTCTCATAGTTGAACCTAATCATGGTCCCATCCGTTGACAAACCATACCCGATGTTGCTTAGCTTTGCGTAATGGTAAGCGAGTCACCTATTTAAGTATTTAGGGGTGATGGGGTTTGAGGGATGTTAGAGTTCGTATTTTAGTGTGTGATCTCGGTTATACAAGCTCATTCCTGGCTGTCTTAATGCTCCTGTCACCCGGTCGTGAGGTTATGACCAGGTCTTATGCGGTGTGTGCTCATGTTGTATGGGAATACTTGTAAAGAGAATATACAAGAGTAAAGTTATGAGAAAGGTTGGAAAACTGCGTAAAAGGTCGATTAATGTTAGAGAGAGAGAGAGAGAGAGGTAGCAGACTGACCAGGAAGTGGTTCATAGTTTGCAGATTGGAGTTTCTTGGGTCCTGTTATTGAATGGGAGGGAGGAGCTTAGGAGGCCTGTCTCGGTCACTCAATGGCAGTTTGTTTTCAGGAAACCATGTTGGGCGAGTTTCCTCTGAGGCTGTTTTCCGTCGTGTTGTGGCACGGTTGCAAGTTCCTTCAGGAATTTAAACCAGAGGCACCTCTGTGGGACTGAAAGTTCAATCCCTCGGACCCGGTCCTAGCAGACCCGATCCAAGAGATTGTTGTCCTTAATGTGGATCGGTTCATACACCAATGTAACCGAACCTCTTCATTTTCTTGCCTTGACCTGTCCCTGTGCTCTCCGGATGCGCACTTGGATTTTGGGTGTGAGGTGGCCGACAGACGACTTAGGGTAGCTATCACCTGCCCATTCAAATATCTTTTGAGGCCGATCACTGCCACCTTAGAAGCCGCCTCGATGGTGTTTGGATCTGATGCAGTGGCTCACATTCAAGGAGGACTTGTCTTCCTCAGTTGAATGCGAGGGCGTAGAGTTCTCCAGCACCCTCATCCATGGGCCTGATTTTTATTCCTCGAATGTCTAGCTATTTTGCACGCCGTCCGCTTCCTTGGTTGGTCAAGTGTGAGACTGCCATCAGTGAGAAGCGTAGGGCTAAAAGTGCCGTCCCACTGATTTCAGCGTGTGTGAATTTTGCCATGCGAGGGGCAGATTTAATTTAGTTTCGTAGCACGTGCGCCGCTCTTAATGGCAGGAATACGCGTCTTCAACCTCGCAGACGCCTCGTCTGCGAGGTCCACATTCACATTTTTATGCTCTTATACCCACGCCATGGATATTCTTCACTCTATGGTGTTCATTACTTAGTGCTGAGAGCCATACCCTTTTTATTACTATTGCTTTATTCAGCATAAAAGAGACTACACACACAGTTTTATTATTCTGCATTCTAAAGTCTTTTGCGGAAGGTGGACTTGATACACCACAGATTCTATGTTTGTTGAGCAGTCCATTTTGCACATCCTCAGTAGAGGGCCTGCTTGTCGATGCTCGAGAAATGTTGCCCGTTGTACGGCGTACACAATGCAGTATACGTTTGTACACCCGAACCCAGCGTCGTCTTCAGTCGTCAACAGTAATTTCCTCCACGCCCGATATCGACAGTGCTCATTCCGCCGTGAAACTCCAATTATACCTTAAGCCTTTTGGGTCGGTGTCGGCCTTGTGTCCCCAAGACTCCCCCATCCAGGGTACCAGCAATACACGTGTCTTCTCCCGAAACTTGAATAGCACGTGGAGTATTGCTTTCTTATTTCTTAGTGCATATGTATATCCTGCCACACTAGTCTTGCCGGTGTAGACGGATGGCTCCTAGTCCGAGGGGAGAATTTACTTCCACACGTCCCCCTGAAGCCTGACCATCTCATCCGGACGCTACCCCTATCTTTATGGGCAGAGTTCATTGCAATACACCACTCCATAAGAGAAATTATGCTATGTACCCGCTATTTAGAGCGATTTGTAATTAATAGCTACTCGCAAACTCATTAAGTTCCCTTGTGTAATTTTACTATCCGCATTCCCCAGTTAGCTATGGCTGCTGCGAGTTGGGAAGATCCGAGATTGTCTTCTGATCGCTTTTTTACCGTTTTACCCCACAGGGGGTGGGGGTTACCCTAGTAGACTTACACCTGGTACCTGACCGAAAGCCCTATCACTAAGGCAGATATTAAATGCTTAGTGTGTCGCGTTTCCAACTTTCCTCACTGCTTTGTGCTCATTTGAGGTGGCTATGTCGGCCCTATCCTTTTCGAGTTACAGCGCAAAGACAATCTCTGTATACGGCGAGTTGGGTTGTCAAGTCCCATCTTGCCTCACATTCGCAAGAATGTCTAAATTATATACTCTCCATTTCTTTTCTTTTTTTAACTGTATCATGTCTATAATAGAAGGAGATGAAGGGATATGACCGCAGGCAAAATGGAGCTATCCCCGAGTGCAGCCTCGTCCCTCCTTGGTGCTAGGTAAAGCGAGGCAACTCTTCAATCAGTAGAGCTCACTTACCATCCTCATCCGGTAAAGAAGGGGGCTTCCCTTTTCTTGGCAGCTCCACAATCTTTAAAGAAGATTGCCCCCCCGCCTTCATATGTATAGGGAGCGGATTTTATTTTCACTTTCACCCTCTAGCTTTACCAACAGCCTCCCTGTTTCTCTTTACCAGGGATCCGCAAGACTAAAAAAAACCTCCTCCAAACCCCGGATGCAACGCCGCTCACAACCCCACTCCCAATGGGGGGTGATTAGACTTGGCGAACTTGCTTCCTAGACCCTTTTTCATGACCTTTTCCCAGGGCCGGTGTCCCTGCCCCAAATTTCAGGACCTGTCCTAAATCAGTAGGCTACAGGCCTATCGAGTCTCTCGTTCGTGATCCATGACACGAGGGGAAATGGCAAGATGGAGGCCCCTCCCTAGGTGTACGTCAATCCGTAGGTGCCCCGCCCCAGATGGCTGCCTCTACCTCAGGAGCGAACAATAACCTAAGTCAGCTTACTGAAAAAGATCTTGTTGGGGCAACAGGGCCCCCCGAGCACTAAAGATGAAAATGGATCTCTTCACTGAGGCATCCTAAGACAGCTAAATCCCCATTTCGCAGAAGGATCGTGCCATGTTGGTCCGTCCGCCTTCGAGTTAGGGGAAGCACTCTGAGGAGGGAGCGAAGGGTTATATTCCCAATCTCCTCTACCAAAATCAAAAACCGGAAGAAGAGATAAAAAGACTAGGGTTTCTTCCTTCCAACTGGCGAGCCGGGCAGATGTCGAGATTATCTTCTGCTGGGTTCCTGGACATGTAGGAATTGCGGGGAATGAGCGCGCCAAAGAGTCCGCGAGGACTCTGCGACCGGACCAGCGTTTCGCTCTTCCTCACACCGACTACATGGCAGGAATACGGGCAGCTCTTCGGACTGCTTGGCAAAGAAGATGGGAGACGGTCGAAGGGAACTTAAAGTTGCGTGCCATTGCGCCGCGACTGTTCCCATGGACCTATCCCCCAATGCCGCGGCGGCTTCAGGTTGCTTTCTGTCGTCTCCGAATCGGACACACTCGTGTGACGCATCGCTATCTGATGGAGCGCTCGCCTGCGCCCTATTGCAACGACTGCGTCGTCCCCCAGACTGTTCGGCACATTTTTGTCGAATGTCCCAGTCTGGGTGATCTTCGCGCACGATACCTGTCCCAGTACCGGGATGGGCGGGGTCGCTACTGCCTGTCCCTTGTGCTCGGGACAGATTCGTGCACACTGACTTGTGGACTTGTTGACTTCTTGGGGGAGGCCGGCCTTCTCCCTATTATTTAAGCAAGGTTTGTTTGTTTTGTTTTTTGTTGTTTTTTTGCATTTTTTGTTTTTTGTTTGTTTTTTTTTCTTTAGTTGCACGCTCCTGCGCCGGGGGGACCTCTCCCCGACGCACCAGCTTGCTTCCTTTCCCCCTTTTGGGGTGTTTTTTTTTTTTTTTTTCTCTCTTTAATTTCATTTTAAAGTAGCCTAGAACTAGGCCAGTTTTAATACGGCGACTAATGCCCAAGTAGGCAGTAGGCAGTCGCCAGATGAGCTCTTAAAAAAAAAAAAAAAAAAAAAAAATCTTCCTTCCAACTCAGCAGGTTGACTAGCCCTAACTGGTCGGGGCACTTCAAAGGACAAGAAACGCTGGTCCCAAAGTCGCGCTAGTCGTCAAGCGTTTCGAGATCGGAGGAGAAAGCTCCTAAGCCGAGCCAATCCAACCCCCAGGAAGCCATCGAAGGCAGTGGCACCTTATGCGGCCCTCAACCCCAAGATTATTGCTTCCCGAAAGGCTTGGGCCATTCCCGTGAGGGTCTATATTTCAAAGAGGGCCTCCGCCTTCCCCGACCTATGCCTGGACGGCATTTTCTCTCTGGAACTCCCGTCGACTCCGGTTTAAATGGGAGTAGCCGCTGGTACTCGCATCTTCTCGCATTCCTATAGCTAGTTGTCCTCAGGAAACTATTTTGGCCACGTGCCCCCTTTCCCACCCTCCCGGGTATAATGATCTTCCAACTCAACACGAAATGGGGGCGGTCACGTGGATGCGCGTTTTCCACCCATGTTTCTGTTCTCCTTTTGGCTTTAATTAAATACAGTTGGTGGTAGGGAATCTACACCTTAATAAGAGGTATTTTACCATTAGCGGTGTTGTGGCACTGGTGCCAAGCTCCCTCCTCTGGGGAAACTATACGATCAATCCCAGGGACATTGTCTTTGCCGACTGAACAAAATGGCAACGATTTTCCTTTATCACAATATTTTCAAAAATATGATGTAAATAAATAAAATTTTCTATGATACATAAAGAAAGGCATGCATTTAATATATATTATTAAGATTTCATATGATAGAATTGCATATTCCTAACACATTGCCAGATTTTGAGTCTGGGATGGTTGATGGCCATTGTAGTGTGCACTTTTGTATCAAATCTTTTCTGGGCTGCTGCCATTCGAGAAACTGCCTTGGTGCTGCTTGGAGCAGACGCTGTGGCCCGCATTTCGGGAAATTACTCTCAATGTTGGCCATTTTGCACGCCGTCCGCTTCCTTGGTAGTCGGCCGATTGTAAAACTGCCCTTAGAGAGAAGCGATATACCCATAGGCGCCACAAGCGCCACCTGAGCCACTTTATCATTGGTGAATTTCCTTGAGGGCGAGGTTTATGCCGTTTCGAAGAAAACTCTTGGTGCCGAGAAGGGAAAAGATTCCGTGGAAGCTTCAGGAGCACCCCTCCCGCCCTCCAGGATGATTACATCGAAATCTTAGACCCCGCGACAGCATTCTCTAGCCGGAATGCTGCTTCGTCAGGATTTACAACACCTTGTGGGTTAGTTGAAAACGGCTAACTGGTAGTCATCTCCATTGACTGGGAGACATTAAACAACCGGTTTATGCTAAGTGAGCTACGTTCTGCTCTCGCTATATGCGGGGATACCGTTCCCTTGGTTCTGATGATCCGAGATTTGGGTTATTGAAACGTGGTCTTTCTGCTTGCTATGTTCAGCAATTTCTGGACCTATAGTATCCTCCCATAATCTTGGGGAATGGATACTCTGCTAGCTTTTCGCAAGCCGGCTGGTTTCTGCCCAATTTCTTTAGCGTTTGGCATGTGCATGTTGATGGCGAAATTGATAAACATTTGATTAGGCTTTTTTCCCGTACAGAGGAGGCCACCTGTCCCGTGCACAGTGAGACTTTTGCAAGTTCCACTCCACATTAGATGCTCTGAGAGTCCTTAATATACGGCACTTATCCACAGTCTTCTTTTATCTGGAGAAGACCTATGATACAATATCACTACATTCTAGCGCCTAGCATAGGTCCCTGGTTCTGCCCAGGCCACCACTCTGGAGGACATCACCTTTCAACGCTTATTGCCGCGACTCTACCGTTTCTACAGCAACTGTACTTCTGCGTTCGCATTTTATTTATTTATATTTTTTTTAGTAAATGTCATTTAAGGCTGGTGCCGTGGTACTATAAACGGATGGCTGCTCCGAATCCAAAGAAGGGAGGGGGGTGTCTGCTTCCACGCCTTCTCTTTCTTTGAAACTGGCTGTGTTCATAGGGATTGCGAGCACTTAGGGCAGCAAGCGGTCCAAGGGTCTTGCAAGAATCAGGTCAGCCCTTCGAACTCTAGCAAAATGAGAGGCGCTCGACGGGACTATAAAGTAGCCTGTCATTGCGCCGCCACTTTTAAAAGTGTACCCATCCTCCCTGCCAATGCGTTGACGGCTACAGTTCTGGGGATTTTCTCCAAATCAGCTGCTCCTCTGAACCGTATTTTGACGACTATTTGGTCCCCTAGATTGGTTGGCACTTTTGTGCAATGTTCCAGGATCTATACCACTTGATCATTGTACTTTGGATGAGTTTGTTGTTCTTGGAGGAGCTCAGACTCTGCCATTGCATATAGCGGTTTTGGGTGGGGAAATACTCACCTGTTCAGGCTTTTCTTTATTTTATTACTCTTGGTTGAATATTGCTTAAGATTTTTTTGCTGTTTAATAAAGCGTAAGAATATGCTAGATATTTAACTTAGGTGGTTATCCCCTTGATGGCAGGCGAGAATTTTAAATTTAAATAATATAAATGTCAAAATTGCCTGGGCCTCAAGACGGTAAGAGACTGTTGATTGAATGTCCTATTCTGCGTAAACTTGGTAGCGGCATCTTTCCCAATACCGCGACAGGCGAGGACCCTACGGCCGGTCCAATGTAGACGGACTCTACACCGGACTGTGGCGTGATGAGTTTTTGGACGAGGCGAGAATCCTCCGTTGGTTAATTATTTAAACGACGAGCCCCCATCCCCCCTGAATAATCCTCCCTCCGCTACCTACTCGTGCCATGTTGATTTTTGCCCCGATTGCTTTCGGGGAAGGGCGGGGAGGGGAGTTCTTTGGGTTCAGATTAGCTTCGGGGGGGGGGGGGGGGTCGTTCGTTTCGGCGGTTGTACGCTCGTTGGCGACCGCCAGAGCAAAGAATTATATAAAAATGCCATCTCCCTTAATCTCTCAAGCGGTTGGAGGGAGCATAGGTCATCTTCTGGGGAGTAATTAATAACGGCAACCACCATCTCCCAGCACTTCCTGTACTTGTCCTAACGGCTCTCTGTATCTAGGTACTAGGGAAACATATTGTATATTTTTATACTCGCTTACCATAGGCTGGTAATAATAATTATTTCACGCCTTTGCTAGACGATGGCGACGAATGTCGAAAGCGTGTATTGTGGCGGAGATGTGTGCGCTTTCCCGCTGTTCCTCCAGCCCGAATCTCGGATCTCGATTGGCCACTGGCAAATGGCGAATATGCACGGCCACGTGGCTGCCCTCAATATGGTCGCAACGGCGGGGCGGGTACCTCTACGCTCCGTACCTTTCTTCTGGACGGTACTTTATGGCAAGAGTCTGCGGTATGCAGGTAAGAGATCCCAACCTCGCTAGCCTGGGCGATACGGGCTTAGATTTCTAAGATCATGGTGCCCAGTTCGATCCCAGCGCCCTGTAAGTAGGGTACCCTCACTGGAGCTTTGGGAAAGCTATTGCGTGCTTCCTCCCTCGCTCTCACTTAGCGCTACTTTATCTTTATTTCATTTTTTTTTGTTAATTATAACTATCCCCTCAACTTCTTGTACCAGGAGGAATTATTCTCACATGGACAGAGTTCAGTCCGCTAGACTGGTAAAGTGGTGCCTGGGTCGACCCCAGGCCATCCTGGGGTCACCTAGTGCCAGGCTATGATAGTAATGGGTGATCACTCGCCCTATTACTTAGTGGACCCGCCTATCTCTACTTCTCTTTATTACATACCCGCCTACCCCCTTTCCAAACTTGCGCTTCTATCCACAGAGGTTCTGACTGCTCTTCGCCCTTTCGTCCTCTTATGGGTCATTACTTGAGTGGCAGTGTATTTCGTGAAGTTTTTAGTCTTTACCTTTTGCGAGGGCCGAAAGCCCCCCCTGCCTTGGCAAGTTTTAGTCACCGGGTGTGCTAAGTCGTAGAGTCTGCTCGCCTTTCAGACCACATACAAGGTCGCTACGTTGGCACAATCTTTTATGGTCAAAGCTCTGAGCTAGGGTTTGGGGTGGTGGGTTTTAACAACCTGCTTCACCCGCACCTTCCTCACATACCCCTTTCTCTCTCCTTTGAATCTAGCGATTTTACTTCCACCCCAAGGTGGAGCCGCCATGCCGAAGGGCTGCCTGGCCCCTGGGCGGAAAGGTGTAGTCCTAAATGGCAGCAGCTGGTTCGTCCGGCCCCGTGTTCACCCCTCGTAGAGCGGGCTACTGCGGTGGGTGATTAACGTATGCATCCCGTAGAATAAATAGGGTCCCCATGCCCAATTAAGAGAATTTAAAAAAAAATCAAACTTTCCGCTTCATCACCGGCGGAGCTGCCTTTGGCAAGCTCCACTGAAAAAAAAATGGAGCCCCCCATCCCTCCAAAATCTGTGCTCTCGCAGCGGACCCTCCAAAACTCTTTAACCGGAGATGAGGCTTAGTCCTCTCCTTTGCCTAAGGGTGTAGGGGACTCGCACTCGCCCCCCTTCTCTGGAGGTGCCCTCAGGCGCCTCCCTCTTTCCAGCGGCAGTCTCCCTTTTACTTTCCAAGGGGACTACCAAGAAAGGCAGGCGGCCCATAATTGACAGGATAGGGCCAACCCCCTTAGGGGGAGGAAGGAAGAAAGACAGAGCCCGTCGGCCTCTTCCCTCATATGACATGTGGGCTTGAATTTTGAGCTTAAAGGGGGTCACCGTACGTGCTCCCCTCTTTTACCCGACTAAAGGGATGGCCACATGGAGCCCCCCGTCCCCCTGAGATGGACATGGTCCCTGAGGCAACCCAGCCCCAGACGGTAGGACCTTCCATGGGGACGAACCTGGGCTCTGTGCCAAGCACCGAACCAGAGTCCGCCCCTGTGCAAGGTCCTGCTCAGACAAATCGGGTTTCCAAGGCTTTACAAGGAGAGGAGGGATCTCCTCCTGCGGCTGATGCCCCTGTGAAAGCAATGATCTTATCCATCTGGGAGAAGGATTTTGCTGAGGCCGGTCCATCTGGCCTTGCGGCTCGTGCTGGCGGAGGGGAGAAGAGGGTTCATTCCCCGCCCTCCTCCTAAAAAGAAGAAAAATAGAAAAGAGACAAATAATCGGGAGCTCCTCTCCATCCGTGGGGGCTGCGGGGACGGATGGCTGTGCTGCCACTTCGGTAAGTAACCAAGCGAAGATAGGTACGTCCGACCTGGGTGCGGAGTCCCTGATAAAAACCAAAAGTGCATTTGTGTAGAGCGGAGCTTCGATTACGTCGGGGCCCCTCATTCAGAGACTACCTAGCGTTTTCGAGCCCGCTGGCTTCAAACGCTTGCTTGTTATTCGCTCCACTGATGGAAGCATGTCGGTTAAGGGCAACGTGATCCATCAGAGGAGAGCTTAAGCTAGTGTGATTGGTAAAGAGCCGAAGGTGACCAGTTTCTCAGACGGGATCCTTTTGCTGAATGAGTTGAATCCCTCCCAGGCGGCCATGATTAATGCCCTTCGGAGGACACTTGATATCACGCCGGTGAGTGTGACGCCGCACTCTACTATGAACTTCGTGAAAGGACTACTAGTTTATGTGAGGGAACTCGTGGAATACTCCATAGATGACATCACCTTAGAGCTGGCCTACCATGAGGCGGTAAAGGTCGAACGTTTGATGAGAAAACGGGGAGGGGCCTCGAGCCCCACCACTACTCTTCGTCACGTTCGACTGTGACGATCTCCCCGAGTCGTTGCGTGCTGGTGTGTATCGCTACTGCGTGAAGGCATTCGTGCCACTGCCGCGGAGGTGCTACTACTGGCACCATCTCGGCCATGTTAATCGCTCGTGTAGACGTGCAAAGTATGGGTTACCTGAAGTCTGTAAGTTGCTCTAAGGCCGCACACGATATGTCAAAATTGTGTGTGGCCAAGTGTTATTGCGTAGATTCACACGCCGCTTCTTCGAAGCAATGTGGTGCATATCTCCTCGAGAAGAAATCATGGCCTTTCTCGCACAGGATTCTCATTTGGCAAGGCTGCTAAGAACTTGGTGCTGGCGCGCCCAGCGCTGCCTGGTACATCCTATTGTTCAATATTAAGAAATGAACCCTCTGCTCCTGGCCCCTCCAGGCCTACGAGCAGGGTCGTTTCGGCGTCCATTCGGAACCCTTCTGAATGGCCCAGGAGAATACCTAGCCCATCTACCCAGTGATGGGCTGGGTGGGTCCTTCAAAAGAGGTACCTCGCCCTCTAAAGCCGCCCCACTTACCTAAGGTTTCGAGACGAAGGGAGGAAAAGACTTGCATGGCGAGCCCAACCTCCCTCAATAAGTTCTCGAAGGCGACAGCGCCTTCAGTGCTTTGTCCGGCCAACAGCGTCCAGAGTTCTGCCTCCGGGAAGCGTACAGCCATTCCCATGAGGGTCTTCTCTTAGAAGAGGGCCCCCATATTATCTCCGAGCTAGGCCTGGAGGGCATATTCTTTCAATGGAATTGCCGCTCGCGTCGAAGACTCGGCGACCGGACTAGCGTTTCGCTCTTCCTCACACATACTACATGGCAGGAATACGGGCAGCTCTTCGGGCTCCTTGGCAAATAAGATGGGAGACAGTCGAAGGGAACTTAAAGTTCCCCTAATGCCGCGAAGACTTCAGGTTGCTTTCTGTCGTCTCCGAATTGGACACACTCGCGGGGCTGCGTTGTCCCCCAGATTGTTCGGCACATTCTTGTTGAATGTCCTAGTCTGGGCGATCTCTGCGCACGTTACCTGTCCTGGTACCGGGATGGGCGGAGTTGGGTAGCCTGTCCCTTGTACTCGGGACGAGTTCTTGCACATTGATTGGTGAACTTATTTAACTAGTTGGGTTTTTGTTATTTTAGTAGGTCGCACATTCCTGGATTCCTGGGCCAAGGGGAGGCTACCTCCCCCGACACCGGAGCTTGCTTCCTGGTCATTTGCGCTTGCTTGCTCGCTTTTTTTTTGCAGGAGACAATGCTGGACGCGTGCCCCTTGCCCACCTTCCCGGGGTATAAGGGTTTTGCGACTCTCCACCACCACTACGGGATGGGGGCCGAGCAGGAGGATGCGCGATTTACACCCGGCATTATGTCTGTTCTTTGCTTTAGATAACTTTTCAGGCAGTAGCTGTGCAGCTGCACCTGACTAGGAGGTATTCTGTTATTTCCGCCGCGTCGTGGCACGGTTGCCGAAGCCCTTTCTTTCTCTTGCTCGGAGATCTGAACGGTAGACACACCCTCTGGGGAGACTACTCGCTTAATCCCCCGAGGCCTTTTCCGAGCTGGAGATGGGTGTCCTAAATGTGGATGACTTTACGCATCACTGCCCAAGAACCACTTCATTTTTCTGCATCGATCTATCTTTGTTCTCTCCGGATGCACAGCCTGATTTTGGGTGGCGGAGTGGTCGATGACCTCCATGGTAGTAATCACTTTTCACATTCAAATATAATTTTCAGGGACGCTGCTGCCCGAGAACCTGCCCCGGTGGTGCTTGGCGCCTATGAGATGGTCAGCATTTCAGGAAATGACTGATTTCTCTCTCAGTCGCGGAGTTTAGGTCGGTTGATAAGGCTGTTGTGTTCTTGTCCGGCAACTTCATCGCCGTGGGCCTAGCTACTATTCCTAGAACGTATAGCCGTTTCGCACACCAACCACTCTCGCGGTGGTCAGCGGAGTGTGATACATCCCTCAAACAGAAGCGTTATGCCTAAATGCCCTATAAGCCCTGCCCGAACGATTTCACTGAATTTCGTCTGGCTAGCGCGCTAGGTTCCGGTATACTTCGAAGCACGCCCACCCCTCTTCTTGGCGGGTATACGTGTCTTCACTTGATGGGAAGAACCCTCTAGCAGAGGTGTTGAAGGGAGTCAAAAGGATTCGGGGCAAGTTCTCGCGGGTGTCCCCCCCCCCCGTCCTCCCATTCTCCAGGAGAATGGGACCACAATCTCGGACCCCGCGTCCGTGACGGAATCCTTCGTGACCGCATTCTCTAGCCGGGATGCTGCTCCGCCAGCATTCAATGCCCGTCGTGATGTCTCGGAAGGCCGCCGACTAGACTTTACCTTCAACTTAAGGATTACTGTGAGTGAGTTGCGTTCCGCTCTTGCTTCGTGCGCGGACACCGCCCATGGTCCGGACGATGCCCCGTACGCTATGCTTTTACAGCTAGGTGAGAGAGGCATTGCCTTTCTGTTAGATTTGTTAAACAGGATCTGGGTAGAGGGTATCCTCCAAGATTCCCGTTGAATCTCTACTGTGCTCGCTTTTCGCAAACCGGGAATAGATCACTCTACCCCGACCCGTTTTCCGCCCAATCTCTCTAACTTCCTGCGTGTGCGAGTTGATGGAGCAATTGGTAAAAAGTTAGATTAGGCCGAAGGGCTCCAACACGCCCGCCAGTTTCTGGACCCCGTCGCAGATAATTTGGACTGGAGGTGGCGGATGCGCGTTTCAAGAAGGCGTAGACGAATGCAGCTCAGTGATCGTACTCGTTCTTAAACTTGGAAGAATTCCGTTCGTTCTCTCCTGCTTCACTCGAGCCCCTCTGGGAGAACGCAGACTTCTCCTTGGACTCGGACGAGGTCGACATCTCCGAATCTTCACAACACCCTCCCAGCGCCACTCCCGTCGACCCAGGCCACGATCTCTTCAACCCCCTCGTTCTCCTCCTTTAATCCACAGTGTATCCGAAGTGATTGATGACGTCAACCTCGAGTACAGGGTCGAAATAAACATCGATGCCCCGGCGGAACAGGACGACCCAGAAGACCGTATAAGCAACTTCCTGGACCAAGCTGCCCAAGAAGTGGGAGCTCTCCAGATCCAGGACCATGCCCCGGAATCAATAGCCCATATCGCCCTCGCGGTCCCTTCTGTACTCTGTTCACAGACCGCCGTCGGAACGTTCAGCCAGTATCCTCTTCTGCCACCCATCGGAGTAAGGGGACGTAATGAGCGAACCCCATGATATTACGGCTCTGCGCGACAACAACAACAACAATGGGAACGACCAAGGCGGACAGAACCGGAACGGCAACGAGGACGACGAACGGATGGAATGGGTAAGCCCGGGGATGGATCCCTTGGAACCGGAGCGGCCACCAATCGACCCCTTGTTCCACCTTGACATTGAACCTCCGGGCTCTATGGTATCGGTCCCTACGGCGAATCATCTCATCAAAGCCTCACAAGCGAAGGGCCTGCGGATATTTATTAACAAAGCGTACCATAGGTGGAAGACTTCTCCCTCCCATATCACCCCTTCTTTTAAGACGGCTCGAGGATTCCGGAGTCATTGAAAAATCGGACAACGTATCCAGGGTACAAGAGATCTTTCCCGTCCCCAAACCCAATGGGTCGCTACGCCTGGTATACACCATGAGCGGGCTTAATGGATTATACAAGCCTCCCTCCTTTCGCCTTCCTTCCGTTAAGAAGGTCGGTCTTGTCTACGGCCAACCTTCGCCACGTGGTGGCGAAACTTGACCTTAAGGATTGGTTTTATTATCTCCCGATACACCAGAAGGCACGACATTGGTTCGGGATCATAGCCTGCGGAATAAGATAACGTTTTAAAAGACTTCCAATGGGATTCCCGGGGAGCCCTTTTTGATGCAAGCCACTCTAGGCGCCGCAAGGTGGGGCTGCACAGCTCATACGTACCTAGACGATATTCTCATAGTGGGCCCTCGGACCAAAGTGAATAAGTGCGTAGGAGCAATCCTTAATAGTTCCCTAAAAATAAATAGAGCTATTAATGTCTTAAACCCGGTCTCCAAACTCTTATACCTGGGTGTTAAAATCGACATCCTACGTAAGCGTCGCCCCGTGTAGTCATATGGGCAAGAAATCGAGCGAGGCCATAAGCGTCGCCTCCCACTCTCACCTCGCCCCAAAGGCCTGAAGGAGAATAGCTGGCCTTGTCAATTTCGTGGCCCCAATTATCCGACTCCCCATTTTATGGATCCAGCTTTGTCTGGACCAACCGGACCGCGCCACCCCTTACAAATTCAAGGACTTGCTTTCCCTCATTACGACGAAATGGTTCGCGTGGATGAGGCCCCACGCCTCGCCCCCCAGGGTGTATTGCGACTCCTCCCCCCCCCCTCGGGCTTGGTGTGTACTCCAAAGACGCAGCCCTCGCCATCCCCCTCCCCGTCGAGCAGGTGCGATCCATTTTCATCGCGGAATCGGTGTTCCTGTGGTTTTCCGCTCTAATGTTTCCAGAGGTAGGCCCGTTTTCTGACATATCTGCAATATGGAACACTACCCACGGAAATCTTCCCCTGCCCCCTTCTGAGGTCTTGCCCTGGTGCCCTCCTGAAGAATCTTTCGGCTGCTTTCAGACGGAGTCCCCTCAACATCTCCTACGTCCGCATCTTCCGGAACAAGGCCGATGCCGCCTTAAGACTTTTGAGCAATTAAATATAGCCTAGCTCGCCGGCTGTACCTTCTGAGCATATATAACGAGGCCCGCGGCCATGATGCGGCATGGCCTTTTTGAACCGCGTCGAACACGGACTCTCAGACCAGCGTTTCGCTCTTCCTCGCACTGATTACATGGCAGGAATACGGGCAGCTCCCCGGGCCTCTTGGCAAAGAAGATGGAAGACTGTCGAGGGGAACCTGAAGTTACGTGCCATTGCGCCGTGACTGTTCCCATGGACCTACCCCCTAATGCTGCGACGGCTTCAGGTTGCTTTCCGTCTTCTCCAAATTGGACACACTGGCCGGACGCACCGCCATTTGATGGAGCGCTCGCCTGCAGCATATTGTGATGACTGTTCGGCACCTTCTTGTTGAATGTCCCAGTCTGGGTGATCGCGCACGCTACCTGTATGGTACCAGGCTGAGCGGGGTCGCTACCGCTTGTCCCTTGTGCTTGGGACGGGTAGTGCTCACTGACTTGTGGACTACGACTTTCCTCCTCCACTTTTTTCAACTGGATTTTTTTTTTCTAGGTTGCACGTTTCTGCGTCGCGGGAGGGCGAGCTTCCCGCTCGTTGCCTTTTCCTTTTTTTTATTGTTATTGTTGGCTTTTGTCTGGTTTTTTATTTTTACATAGTTATTTTAATGTAGCTTAGTACTAGGCTGTGGTGAGTACGGCGACTTATGCCCAAGTGGGAGGTCGCCAGATGGGCTCCTAAAATAAAGTCAAGACGAAGGTGGTGCATTTCTGCCGTCATCCACGGCTCCACCCCGACCGTTCCTAAACGTGGTTCGCCATGAGGTGTTGGATTTTCACCGTTTCCTTGACCTTGTTTTCGACCGACGTCGCACCTGAGAGGCTCGTATTCGCATCCTTTGGGTCTCTTGTACCCGCTCCAAAGACATTCTTCGTTCCGTGATGTCAAGCACTTCGGGTGCTGATAGGGCTACCGATCCTTTGTTCATTTGAAGCTTGTCAGAGTAGCATTTATTGCTGAAGGGGTTGAGGCGGCTCTTCCCCCGACACCGGATCGTGCTTCCAGGTTGTTGTTGTTGTTTGTTTGTGTTTTTGTTTGGTTGTTTGTTGTTTTTTTTGCACTTTTTAAAAAAAAATTAGGCTATTGATGATTAGGGCGACTTATGTCCTGGTAGATAGTCGCCAGTTTAGCGCTAAAAAAAAAAAAAATCCTAGCGAGCCCGGACACAAAGCCTCTCGTGTTGTTGCGAGCTGGCCATCGTTTTAGCGGATGTGCTGTGCTTTTCCCCGCGAGGATAGCTCCATGCACCTTATCACCTGCATAGCCAGTCAACGATTATTATTATTTTTATCTATGTGAATTTTATTATTTCGGGAAGATCTGTTGCACGGACAAGGGACGACGGTGCAACATGGTTCTAGGTGAAGGAGCCTGATTTGACTACATGATGCGCTCAAGAAATAAATTATCTGCTCTTATCTAGTGCTTTATTTTTTTTAAAGGTAAATTCGCAAGCAATAATGGGTATTCTTATTAGCCCTCCCCCACCCCACCAAAAGCTGCTGCTGTAATTATAATAATAATAATTATTATTATTACTACTACTATCCCAATTGCTCTTATCTCTAGTAATATAATTGGAAGAAGATAATCGTTATTGCCTTATTTCCCTCTCCCAGGTCGATGAACTAATGGAGTCGTAGTATTCCAACCGAATATTTCCTACTCATAATTAACAACGCGAGTGTTGGGAAGAATTTGGGATAGAAGAAACAGAAATTGTAATCTTTCTATTTAGTTGCAAAAATATCTAATGGCAATGACCTATTACTCTTAAATGCTGCAAAGCAAACTTGTCCCCATTTGAGAACAAATGACAGGATAGTGAAAGAAGCGACACATCTTTAAACCCCAAAATACCCCATTTAAAACACCCTAAGAGAACGGACCAGGGATAAATTTAGCGATTTAGTTAACTTAAGTGTTTTACCTTTATCAGGCTATGGGGCTTTTGATGATGTGGTGATTTCCGGAGACTTGGAGAACCTGACGTTCATCGCGTACTACTGCCAAGGAAGCAAAGTCGTCGGTGTCGGATCTCTTGGGAGAGATCCAGCAGCCGCCAATTATGCCAATTATTTGTACAACGGATCCTTTTTAACGAAGGAGCAAGTGATGCAAGATGGTGACGCTGTGATGCATCTGAAATGCTGAATCTTTTGTGCTCTTGTAGTTTTGTTGTTGGATGTTTGTAGAAATCGGCCTCCTTAATATAACGCAGAATGTTCCACAAAAGGACGACTCGTAAGTTTTCAAATTGAATTATTTTCCTATTAATCCTGATTTCTGTTGCTTTTGATAAGTTGCCATTTATTTAATCTAATCGCGATGTTAAAAGATGATGGGTTATATATATCACAGATTAGTACTCCTTTTGGACCCTTTTACGTACGATAAGAACTACGGGTCTGTATTAAGTTTGGTAGCTGACGAGAAACGACCCGAATTTCACTCCCGGCGATTAACCGCACCCGATGTAGCTTAACTTAGCTCACAGTTAGCCATGTTTCCAATCGGTTAGGAAGTAGCAAACTCCAGATGTAAATAATTGTACTTCGCTGTACTGTTTCGAGAACTAAACTGAACAAATATAGCTATTGAGTACTTTAAAGATGTAGCGAAGCAAAATTTCTTCGGTATTTGCTTCAAAAAAGGCTCCGGTGATTAACTAGAGTAGCAATAGGCGTGCTTAGTCGCTGGATGGGATTCCAATTAGTCTATTTTGTAGTAGTTTCCACATGATGTAGAAACCTTTGGTTCGGATGCTACTTTGAACCTATTCCTCACAGAGGTGGGCATCGGACGGTGGTAAAAATGTGAAGGAAAACGAACAAATTTGCATGATGGACCAACTTCGTGATTGTGAAGTCTCCTCTTGACCCCCCACCCCCCCTCCCTACACGGTCCCGTCGAGTTCCCCTACCTCCCTTGATTGATCGTTCTCAAGTTTTGTAAATTAAAGCAATTAGAACATTAATTTATAGCTCTGTAATGGTATATAAAGGATATCGTTTTTATATTGATATTTTGTATACACAAGTTTAGGTTACAATTTGTTCACATGTTCTGAGAATAAATTGTTGCCTTCATCTTTATAGAGGTGGCCGTGTCTTTAAAAGAGTAAACGTTGAGGTCGCCGCGTCTCTAAAAGAGTAAACGTAGAGGTCCCTGTGTCTCTAAAGAGAGCAAACTCAGTCTTTCACTTGAATATTTTAATGAACACTTTGATGATGCTGAACATTTGATGTCGTGGTTTTATAAATAGATATCCTAATTTCTACATTATGGGATCACTAGATTTGGTTACTCTGTTGGCTATGTCCATAAATTTCTATTTTTGTATATTTTCTTTATATAAATTAGTACTGCATATTTTTCTGAATAAATATTTTGACTTGCTTTGTCTTAATTATTTAACTTGTCGCTGGTACATCCTTTAGTCCGGCGTACTCGACGGACCTTGCCACCTGGGAAGGGTTCTCACATATAACTAATACTCGGTTATTTTCAGATTTTTTTTGTTGTGCGACATGCCGTGAATGTGTGGAACCGTTTGGTTCCTAGTGTCAACGGGCGAGTGTGTGTGATTGTGGGGAGGGGGGAAGGAAGCAAGAACGTGCGTGAGTAAATTCAAGGGAGGCAGAAACTATCGCAATTCATTTTATGAAGACGGCAAAAATTAGGAATTGTTAAAATTACCCCGCCCTCCAATCATTGTGGAAGGAGGGGGAGGGGGGTGTCCAGGTCCACTATTTGTATGTTTAATTTGTTAATTTTGTATATATGGGCAAAGGCAAATGGAAATTGACCTGCCAACAAATGTGGACTACTCATTTTAACCCTCTTTATTAGATGCCCGCCTACCCCCTTCCAAACTTGCTCTCCTAGCCACATAAGGTCCGGCTGCTGCACGGGCACTTTCGTCCTCTTATGAGACTTAGTCAAGTGGCAGTGTATACCCGGAGATCCCTACCTCCTGCGAGCCCCGAAAGCCCGCTGACTAGGGCAAGTATTAGGTACGGGGTGTGTTGCGCCGTCGACTCTGGTCACATATAAGGTGGCTACGTCGGCACCATCGTTTATGGTTAAAGCTCCAGGACAATGTCTCCCGAATGGCGGGCCGGGAAAGATTGTGTAAATGATCACATTCTGGAGTTTCTAATCCTATGGAGACGTTTCTCTTAACCTTCCCACTCACAAGGGAGGTCATGGTATCTACTTTCCACGAGGCCTTTTTTTTAACATTATGGTAACTAATGGCAATAGAAGGAAACCGCATTAGAGATCCACCTAAGTGCAACCTCTTCCAGGCGAGGCTAAGGATCTGGGACGTCTTTTGATTATTAAAAAAAAAAAAAAAAGCCATCTGCTCTTGACACCTCGAGGCCTACGAGCACGGTAGTTTCCGCGCCCATTCGAACCCCCTTCTGCGGGTTCCACTCACTCCGAGCGGTCACCTGCTAGAATTGGAGGAACAAGGGTTCACACCCATGCTCAGCTAAAACCAGGCAGTTTCCCGTAAGGCCAAACTGTCCCGCGCCTCCCACAGTCGTTAAGCAAGAGGCAACGCCCCGAAGTTGGTCGTGAAGCAGACTTCCATTGTTCTTAAAGCTGCCTCGCGAAAGGACGATAGAACCAAAGGAGCTTTGTCTCCTACGCCCATACCCAAGGCTGGACTTGGTGGCTCGGAGACGGTGGATCCTCCAAATGTGGGACCCGCCTCCGAAGTTGCCCACCCGCCAAACTTTCAAGGCAAGGTAGGAAAAGACTCGTAGCGAGCCATACCTCTCCCGATAAGTCTTCGAACGCGACGGAGGCTTCTGCGCCTTTTTCAGCTAATAGCGCCCGGAGTACTGCCTGCACGAAGCCCACAGCCATTGCCGTGCAGAATACTATGAGCGCGTGCCCTATGCCCACCATCCCTGGGTATAACGGTTTTCCGAACCCACAACACCGGGATGGGGGCTGGGCAGGAGGACGCGCTATTTACACTTGGCATGATGTCTGCTCTTCCCTTTGCTTTAAATAACTCCTTTCGGGTAGTAGCTGTGCGGCTGCCCCTGAATATGAAGAATATTCATTTCTGTGTGCATTCCACCGTCAGCTGACTTCGATGCGGGTCAAGTTCTCGCAGGCAACCCCCTTCTCCCGTTCTCCAGGAGAACGGGACCGCAATCTCGGACCCCGCGTCCGTGGCAGAGTCCTTCGCGACCGCTTTCTCCGTATTTTGAACTTGGAATGCTGCTCCATCATTAGACCGGATTGTGATCTATAGCGACTCACAAAGCGCCCTGAGTGCTCTCGGGGCATTGAAATCTCCACATCCCCTGGTTCGCGATATCCGTGACGCCACGGTTTTGGCGAGCCGGGCAGATGTCGAGATTATCTTCTGCTGGGTTCCTGGACATGTAGGAATTGCGGGGAATGAGCGCGCCAAAGAGTACGCGAGGACTCTGCGACCGGACCAGCGTTTCGCTCTTCCTCACACCGACTACATTGCAGGAATACGGAAGATGGGAGACGGTCGAAATGAACTTAAAGTTGCGTGCCATTGCGCCGCGACTGTTCCCATGGACCTATCCCCCAATGCCGCGACGGCTTCAGGTCACTTTCTGTCGTCTCTGAATCGGACTCACTCGTGTGATGCATCGCTATTTGATGGAGCGCTCGCCTGCGCCCTATTGCGACGACTGCGTCGTCCCCCAGACTATTCGGCACATTCTTGTCGAATGTCCCAGTGGGTGATCTTCGCGCACGTTACCTGTCCCGGTACCAGGATGGGGGGGGGGGGGCCTACAGCCTGTCCTTTGTACTCGGGACGAGTGCGTGCACATTGACTGGTGGACTTGTTGACTTTGGGGGGGAGGCCGGCCTTCTCCCTTGTATTTAACTTTTTTTTATCGTTTGTTTTTTTGTTGGTCGCACGCTCCTGCGCGGGGGAGAGGGGGACCTCCCCCCCCCGACGCCGGAGATTGCTTCCTGATTGTTGTGATCTTCCTTTTTTATCGTTTTCATATTTGTATTTTAAAGTAGCCTAGTGCTAGGCTGTCTTGACTCCGTTATGTCGCTAAGGGCCGCTGACGCGACTTTAGCTCTAGAGGCGCAGGACGCTCTCGCTTCGGGCCTGGATCCGCCTCTGGTCGGGACGATGTCCCGTATACCATGCTTCATTTCCTAGGTGAGCGCGCCAGGGCTTTTCCGTTAGCTTTGTTAAGCAGGATCTGGACTGAGGGTATCCTCCAATGGCTACTGTGTTCGCTTTTCGTTGAAATAGGCGTATTTATTATTCTTTATGTCTACCTTTCTCCTTCAATTTTCCATGAAGTTATTAGTAACTTTTGTTTCAGGATGTCCTGTTGTGTGTGCAACTCTGCATGATTTGAGTTTCATTTTTCTAGTTGCTTACATTTTTTGGCTGCGCTTACTTTCTACTAGGCCCTGTCAGGTAACTCATTATGCTTTGCATGGCTTCTTTTTTTTATTATTATTCTGTTTGTCTTGCGCGACACTGATTAATTTCTATTTTCCCTTGCTATATTGTTTCATGTGTTCTCCCAAAAGGGTAGTTTATGTAAAGATGAAAGCAAATTATTTTTTCTCGTCTCAGGGCAATGAAAGTTTAGCCCAAAGGAAACTTGAACAACGCTTATCACTTTCACTGATTCTGGAAATTTGAAAATGGCGCCACTGTGCCAGATTGTAATGCGTGTAGGGAAATTGTAGGGTCAATTTTCTTTATGTACATTTGATTCCGGGTGAAAAAAAGGGTCCTGGAGTTTAGCAAGTGTCTTAAATAAATCAATCCAGAACTATTTTGTACTAGTTTTATTCTCGAAACTAGTTTTGGGACTGTATTCTGACTCCAAATCAGAAGGCTGGGTTGGGTGTTGGTGTCACTCCAGGTCACCAGTTAGGGGGATGGGGTCCTTATTATAGGTTTTTATTTATTTAATCTTGTTATTCTTGCTCTTCTCTTTATCGAATCTTCTTGTTTTTGATTGAATTTCCCTTTTCTTTTTAAGTTGACTCTTCAAACATTTGTCTTCACTTCAGTATTCTCCTTTGCTGAGTTGGTCCTTAATCTTCGTTTTCTTTCTTGATGCATCTTCATTTTTCTTCCATTATCTTGAGTCTTCTGATTTCTCTTGATGCATCTTTATTTTCTTGCATTTGATTCTTGGGTTGCTGATTTCATGTTTCTTTTGAGCTAGTCCTTTAACCGTTTTCTTTCTTGACAGATCTTCATAAAAGTTTTTGGACTCTTGAGTTTCGAACGCGGTACCGTTGGATTTAGTCCGTTTCTGGTTGGTAAATTTATCGGCTATTTATATTATTGAGTTGGAAGGAATTTTTCTCTGATACATTTTCGCACCCCTACACACTCTCTATGTTGTGCTACTGTGGGCTTGGCTCTTGCTGTAATTGTACGTTACTGTTTTTCGCCTGACTCATTTCTCTTCAAGAGTAATAATTACTAACCAGTTGTAATCCCTCTTGACTTTCACCTTTGCCTATTCTGGTTCCTAGTGTGTGGATCAAAATTGAAATTTATATGAATATTTGTTCTGGTTTCAAATGTAAATAATTGGGATTGTATATGTATTAGGGTAAATAAGTTGGGGTCTTTTCTCATTAAATCTAATCTTAAGGATTCCTATTTTTTCTCGTATCTAATGTTAGAGATCTGGAAGAAATTAGGAACCTAAGCCTGAATTGATTTGGTTGCCTTCATGCCAGAATATGAAGGTGGTGCCCAGAAGATAAGTGGCAGATTATCAACCAAGATCTTTGGATCGAGTTGGGGCTTATGTAGAGGGTTGTGCTGAGTAACCAGAGAAATTCGTTACATCGTTAACCGGGGAAAGAGAGAGCACTCTACCCCGGCCGGTTTCCGCCCAATCTCTAGCCACCTGCGTGTACAAGTTGTAAATGTTAGATTAGCCTTTTCCCTGTAGACCGGAGGATACCCGTCTTCCGCAACTACTACTCCATGTCGAATCCTCTGCTCCCACTGAAAAATGGCGTCTGCGAGGCATCCCTTGCTAGATAGTAATACACCACGATGTTTTTCGATCTGGAGAGACCTATGGCATAGTATGGCAATATGATATCATGGAGACTCAATCTTTATCTCGGGAGTTTTTGCGAGATCGTCGATTCCGCATACGGGTGGGGGAGAGCCCTCTCCGGCTCAATTGAGCAGTAAGAGGGTTTCCCGAACGGAAGTGTCCTCAGTGTCACACTTTTTGCCTTGAGCATAAACGGTATCACCTCGTTGTTGCCGGAAGATGTTCTCGCTACGTTCTACGTGGACGACCATTCGATCTTTTTGGGTGCGGCCCAGATGCCAAATCTGGGGTCTAAACTCCAACTATCATTGAACCGCATTTCTCGATAAGCCAAATCGCACAGGTTTAGGTTTTCCTTTAACAAGGCTAAGGTGGTGCACTTCTACTGCTCCATCCCGACCCAGACTTGTTCCTTAACGAAATTTGCTGGAAGTAGTGGATTCGCAGTTTCCTTGGTCTTGGTTTCGACCGACGCCATGGACATTCTTCGTTCCGTGACGTTCAGCACCTGTGCTGCTGATAGGGCTACTGGCAGCTTTTCTATCGATCATATTTTCGTTCGAAGCTTGCGAGTTTTATGCAGCCCAGCGTGTATTGCGAAAGGTGGACATGATCCACCACACCGGTCTCCGCCTAGCGACCGGTGCCTTCCTGATGTTCCCCAATGAGAGCCTACTTGTCGATCATGGGGAGATGCCACTCGCTCTGCGCCGTGTACTGTGCAATATGCCCCTGTACACACGAGCCTGACGCCTCCTTCAGTCGCCAACGGCTCTCCCTACATCCCCCCCCCCCGTAAGGGGCGCGGCGATTTGCCATCCTGGCCGCGGTGCTGACGGGACTCAGCACCCCGTCCGACTGCCAAGAAAGCCAGCAGGCAGCCCATTGCCGACCGCCCCTCGTGTAAGCGGCTCGGTAGGGCAAACCCCCTTAGGGGAAAGAAGGAAGCCAGGCCCATTCGGTCGCTTCCCTCAAAAGACCTGCTGGCAAGAATATTAAACCTTGCCGGGGTCAAGACCTGTGCCTCCCTACAAAAGACTCATGACGCTGCCAAGGGGACCTGCGATGTCCTGGGAGGGGATGGCCAACTGGAGGCCCCTCCTGTGATAGACATGGTCCTTGAGGAAAACCAGCCTCAGAGGGTAGGGCCTTCCATGGGGGGGGGGGGAATCCGGGCTCGGCGCCAATCACCGAACCCGAATCCGCCCCTATGCAAAGTCCTCCTCAAACGGCTGCGGATTCTCAGGCAGTACAAGGAGGGGAGGGATCTCCTCCGGATGATGCCTCTGCGACCACCAGGACCTTCTCCATTTCGGAGAAGGACCTGGCTGAGGCTGGTACATCTGGCCTAGGGGCTTCTACCGGCGGGGGTGAGAAGCGGGTTCATTCCCCGCCCTCCTCTCCAAAAAAGAAAAATACCAAGACCAGAAAGACAAATAAGACTCGGGGCTCCTCTCCATCTGCGGGGGCTGCGGGGACGGATGGGTCTGCTGCCACTCTGACGAGCGACCAAGCCGAGATCTGCACATCCGGCCCCTCTGCCCCCCCCCCCCCCGGTTGCGGAGCCCCTGACAAAGACCAAAAGTGCACAGGGTGGAGCCTCGATGACATCGGGGCCCCTCATTCAGAGGTTACCTGGCGTTTTCGAGCCCGCTGGCTTCCAACTACTCTTCCTCGTTATTCGCTCCACTGATGGCACCATGTTGTCCAAGGGCAACATGATCCATCAGAGGAGAGGATTAGCTAGTGCAATTGGTAGAGAGCCGAAGGTGACCCGTTTCTCGGACGGGAGCCTTCTGGCGAATCACGCCGAGGCGGCCAAGATAAGTGCTCTTCGGACACTTCATGGCACCCCGGTGAGTGTGACGCCGCACTCTACCATGAACTTTGTGAAAGGAGTAGTCTATGCGAGGGAACCCGTTGACTACTCTATTGAGGACATCACCCTAGAGCTGGCCGACCATGGGGCGGTCAAGGTCGAACGTGTGATGAGAAAACAGGGAGGGGCCTCGAGACCCACCCCTACACTCTTCGTCACGTTCAACTGTGACAAGCTCCCTGAGTCGCTGCGTGCCGGTTGGTACCGCTACCGCGTGAAGGCATTCGTGCCACTGCCGCGACGGTACTATTACTGTCACCGCTTCGGCCATACGAATCGCTCATGTAGACGTGCAAAGCCGGGGTCACCCGAAGTCTGTGTAAATTGCTCCAAGGTCGCACACGATAAGTCCAAATCGTGTGGGGCCTAATTGTGTCAATTGGGGAGAGCCGCACCCTGCTTCTTCGAAGCAATGTGTTGCATATCTCCTTGAGAAAGAAATCCTGGCCGTTCAGGCCCAGGATCGACTCTCATTCGGCGAGGCTAAGGACTTGGTCCTGGCGCGCCCGGCTCTGCCTGGTACGTTATATGCTTCAATAGTTAGGTTGGCACCCTCTGCTCCTGGCCCATCCAGGCCAACGAGCACGGTTGTTTCCGCGCCCATTCGGAGCCATTCTGCGGGCTCTACCCAACCCGGGCGCTCCCCTGGTAAAGCTGGCGGCAAAAAGGGTTCATACCCAGCCCCGGCTAAAACCAGGGCTCCCCCCTCTTTCCCCAGCGTGACCGTTTCCCGTAAGGCGAAACGGCCACGCGCCTCTACCGAGTCGTTAGACTCACAGTAGGCAACACCCCTGAAGATGGCGCTAGGCCATCTTCCGGGTTCCTAAAGCTGTTCCCCGAAAGGAGGACAGCAACAAAGGAGCTTCGGCTCCTACTCCCACGCCCCGAGGTGGAGCGATTGGCTCGGAGACGGTGGTTCCTCGAAAAGAGGGCCCCCCGCCTCCCAAGCCGCAACGCCCGCCTAAGGTTTCGAGGCGGAGGGAGGAAAAGACTCGCATGGCGAGCCCAACCTCCCCGAATAAGTCCTCGAAGGCAACAGCGCCCGGGGTTCTGCCCCGGGAAAGCGTACAGCCATTCCCGTTTGGGTCTTCTGTTCGAGGAGGGCCCCCGCGTCTCCTCCGAGCTAGGCCTGGAGGGCATATTCCTTCAATGGAATTGCCGTGGACTCCGGGCCAACTGGGAGGAGCTGCGGAGGCTCGTCTCGTTCCGTCCCGTTCCCCGTTAGCTATCTTTTGGCAGGAGACCATGCTAGGCGCGTGCCCTCTGCCCGCCCTCCCGGGGTATAAGGGACTTGCGACCCCCACCACCGCGGGATGGCCGGGCTAGGGGATGCGCGGTTTACACCCGGCATGATGTATCCGTTCTTCCTTTCTCTAGATACCTCCTTTCAGGCAGTGGCTGTGCAGCTGCACCTGGATAGGAGGTATACTATCATTTCTGCGTACATTCCACCGTCAGCTGACTTCGACGGGGGGGGACTTCCGCTGCGTCGTTGCACGGTTGCCGAGGCCCTATCTCTTGCTTGGAGATCTGAACGGCAGGCATCCTCTCTGGGGAGATTACTCCATAAATCCCAGGGAACAAGTCCTTGCCGATCTGATCGAAAAGCTTGAGATGGGTGTCCTAAACGTGGATGAGTTTACGCATCACTGTCCGAGAACCGCTTCATTTTTCTTGCCTAGACCTATCTTTGTGCTCTTCGGATGCACAGCCTGATTTTGATTGGGGGGTGGTCGATGACCTCCATGGTAGTGATCACTTTCCCATTCAAATATCATTTTCAGGGCAACTGCCGCCTGAGAGCCCACCTCGGTGGTGCTTGGCGCGGGCGCGGTGGCCTGCATTTCAGGAAATGACTGAATTCTCTATCTCAGTCGAGGAGTTTAGGTCGGTAGATGAGGCCGTTGAGTTATTCTCCGGCAACCTCATCGCCGTGGGCCTGACTACTATTCCTAGGACGTCTGGCCGTTTTGCACGCCGACCACTCCCATGATGGTCGGCTGAGTGTGAGATGGCCCTCAAACAGAAGCGTTATGCCTACATGCGCTATAAGCGCCGCCCGAACGATTTCACTGTCGCTGAATTTCGTCGGGCTAGGGGTAGGTTCAGGTATATTTCGAAGCACGCCCGCCGCTCTTCTTGCCGGGCATACGTGTCTTCACTTAACGGGAAGACCCCTTTAACTGAGGTGTGAAAGCGAGTCAAAAGGATTCGGGGCAAGTTCTCGCAGGGCTCCCCTCCCGTTCTCCAGGAGAATGGGACCGCAATCTCGGACCCCGCGCCCGTTGCGGAATCCTTAGCGACCGCTTTTTCTGCATTCTCTAGCCGTGATGCTACTCCGCCAGCATTCAATGCACGTCGTGATGTCGCGGAAGGCCGCCGGCTGGACTTTACCTCCAGAGGCGGAGAACCCTTCAACGACAAGTTTACTGTGAGTGAGTTGCGTTCCGCTCTTGCTTCGTGCGTGGACACCGCACATGGTCCGGACGATGTCCCGTACGCCATGCTTCGACACCTGGGTGAGCGAGGCATGTCCTTTCTCTTAGATTACTTCAACAGGATCTGGGTGGAAGGTCTTCTCCCAGACTCATGGCGAATCGCTACTGTGCTCGCCTTTCGCAAACCGGGGAGAGATCACTCTACTCCGACCGGTTTCCGCCCAATCTCTCTAACCTCTTGCGTGTGCAAGTTGATGGAGAAATTGGTAAATGTTAGATTAGCCTTTTTCCTGGACAGCAGAGGCCATCTGTCCTCCGCACAGTGCGGCTTCCGCAAGTTCCACTCCATGTCGGATGCTCTGCTCCGACTGGAAAATGCCGTCTGCGAGGCTTTCCTTCGTAGACAGCACTACGCCACGGTGTTTTTAAATCTGGAGAAGGCCTATGATACCGCATGGCGATACGGTATCATGGAGACTCTCCACACGATGGGGGCAAGGGGATGCCTCCCATTGTTTATATCTGAATTTTTGCGAGATCGTCGATTCCGCGTACGGGTGGGGGAGCCCTCTCCGGCCCAAAGGAGCAGGAAGAAGGTGTCCCGCAGGGAAGTGTCCTCAGTGTCACACTCTTTGCCCTGAGCATCAACGGCATCACCTCGGTGCTGCCAGAGTATGTTCTTGCTACGCTCTACGTGGACGACCTTTCGATCTCTTTTGGCGCGGCCCAGATGCCAACTCTGGAGCGGCGACTCCAACAGGCATTGAACCGCGTCTCTCGCTATGCCGAAGCGCACAGGTTTCGGTTTTCTTTGGCCAAGACTAAGGTAGTGCACTTCTGCCGCCATCCACGGCTTCACCCCGACCCAGATTTGTTTCTTAATGGGGTGCGCCTGGATGTGGTTGAATCGCACCGTTTCCTTGGTCTTGTATTCGACCGACGCCTCACCTGGGAGGCTCATATTCGCAGCCTTAGGGTCTCCTGTACCCGCGCCATGGACATTCTCCGTTCCGTGACGTTCAGCGCTTGGGGCGCTGATAGGACTACTGCCCTACTTTTTTTATCGATCCTTTGTTCGTTCGAAGCTCGACTACGGATGCGAGTTTTATGCATCCGCAGCCGAGCGTTTATTGCGGAAGGTGGATTCGATCCACCACACCGGCCTTCGCCTTGCGACCGGTGCCTTGCGCACTTCCCCCATTGAGAGCCTGTTGGTCGATGCTGGGCAGATGCCACTCGCTCTGCGCCGCGTGCAGTGCATCACCCGCCTGTACGCGCGAGCCCGGCGCCTCCCTCAGTCGCCAACAGCTCCCACTGCTTCCGCAGCTGATCTCGATGGTGCCTATACCGCCGAGAGATGCCAGTCATACCCTAAGCCCTTTGGGTTTAGGGCCAGGAAACTCCTTCAAGAGGTAGATATAGCTCTCGGGCCGGTGGCGCCCCTGGTTCTGCCCAGGACGCCACCCTGGAGGGTACAACATTTGGCTATTTGTCGCCACGCCTCTGCTCCCAAAGCTTGTACGGCGCCCGGAGTATTGCCTTCGACCTTTTTGGAGCACACATCGTGTCACGCTGGAACCGTGCCAGTGTATACGGATGGCTCCAAGTCCCAAGAGAGGGTCGGCTTCCACGCCGTATCCCCTCTGTTTGAAGTCAGCGGGGCTCTACCAGGCGCTGCGTCTGTCTTCACGGCCGAGCTGGTGGCAATACACCACTCGGTACGGGAGATTACGCGACGTGCCTGGTTGAGAGACCGGATTGTGATCTATAGTGACTCACAAAGCGCCCTGAGTGCTCTCGGGGCATTGGAATCTCCGCACCCCCTGGTTCGCGATATCCGTGACGCCACGGTTTTGGCGAGCCGGGCAGATGTCGAGATTATCTTCTGCTGGGTTCCTGGACACGTAGGAATTGCGGGAAATGAGGGCGCCAAAGAGTCCGTGAGGACTCTGCGACCGGACCAGCGTTTCGCTCTTCCTCACACCGACTACATGGCAGGAATACGGG